>ONZH01010920.1:0-36069 GCA_900303285.1 Rhinella marina | reverse complement strand
ATCATATTTTTTCTTCTAAAAAGGTATTTATGGCAATAAATAACGTTATCGTCGCAATAACTTTTTTTATATCGTTAACACGGTGCGGTAGGAATACTTTGGATATCGCCCACTGACAGTAGCTGCAGCATGGGCACGTCTTTGAGTCTGTGTGTAGGAGGAGGAAGCGCTAACTATGAAGGGGAATATAAGGGTACTTTCTTTCGAACTAGTGCATTTGCCTGACACAAACAGGAGAACGGCCAGCACCATTAACAATAATGACTAGAATACCTTCACTTAAGTTGTTTGGGTCGAGAGTTAGAGGCGTTGCCTAACATGAAACAAAATTACTGCAGCGCACTACGCATGATCACGTTGTCCTTCTATACTTTTTTCATTATTCGCAGTGACTGCTGGTATATATACAATACAGTACACTAATTTTTTTACATGTTTTTACTTATCAAATATTTTATTACTCACCCTGCCGTATCTCTGCGCGGATCTCATTAAGCCACTCTGGGCATTTGAATTTCAGATCGGACCATTTCCGCTGGATCTGGCCCGGGGTCCGCACGGTGTGGAAACGATGGTGCAGTCCTTGGATCACCTGCTGGATCACCTCCTTCTTATGCTGGTTTGGATGGCGGTGTGTGCCATCGTAATCCTCTCTGTCCATCAGCCGGATTAGGAATTTCAGCTCTTCAGAGCTAAATGATGAGGATTGCCTGGATGCCATTTTCGAATATTCGCTCTGCCTCTGAGGAGTGCACGCCTGCGTATTACGTAATCGCGTAGATAATAGTACGCTGAAGATTCGTACACTGTTTGTACTCTCATGCGTACGTCTTCTAAGAAGTTGCATACATTTTTTAAATGAACGTTCGTTATTAGTGCATGAATGTTCGCTAATAGCACATAATAACGTATATTTTGTATGCAAATACAACAAATCTATTCGTCGAATATATGAATCTTAGGAAAAGTTCAGCGAATGTTCGGCGAATAATTTTTTGAATGATTCGCTCATCTCTAATATAGGGCCACCATAGTCCTCAGCACTTAGGAGCTATGATACTGCCACAGACCGAAATTGAAATATCAAGTTTAGGTGGGTTAGTAGATGGGGGGAAGACAAGAAGTTCAGTTTTAGACAGGTTTAGTTTTAGATACAGAGAGGACATGATGTTAGAGACAGCTGCCAGACAATTACTGATGTTTTGGATTAAAGCAGGGGTGATTACAGGTGATGAAGTGTATACTTGGGTGTCGTCAGCATAGAGATGTTACCGAAATCCAAATCAACTGATAGTCTGTCCGATGGTGGCTGTATAGAGGGAGAAGAGTAGAGGACCTAGTACTGAGCCCTGAGGAATGCCAACATCAAGAGGGAGAGAAGAAGAAGGAGAGCCAGCGAATTATACACTAAAGGAGTGGCCAGGGTGATAGGAAGAGAACTAGGAGAGAGCAGTGTCTTTAAGGCCAATTGAGTGGAGCATGGTGAGGAGGAGTTTATGGTCTACTGTATCAAACGCTGAAGAGAGATTCAGAAGAATCAGTAGAGAATAATCACCATTTCTTTTTGCTGTTAGGAGATCATTAGACACTTTAATAAGGGCAGTTTCTGTAAAGTGAAGATGGTGAAAGGCAGATTGTAAGGGGTAAAGAAGAGAGTTTGCAGAGAGATAGCTTATTAAACGAGAGTAGACAAGACGTTCAAGGAGTTTAGAGATGAAGGGGAGGTTGGAAACAGGTCCGTAGTTAGCCGCTCAGGTCGGGTCAAGAGATTTTTTTTTTAGTAGAGGGGTTATAACAGAGTGTTTGAAAGAGGAGGGAAAGATACCAGAAGAGAGAGAGAGGTTAAATATTGTACTGAGGTGAGTGATGACAGCAGGGGAGAGGGACTGGAGGAGGTGTGATGGAATAGGATCGCTGCTACAGGTCGTGGGCCGAGAAGAAGAGAGAAGCCTGGAGACTTCTTCCTCTGTTATAGGGTCAAAAGAGGAGAGAGCTCATGTGGAGGAATGGGAGGGAGGAGGATTGAGATTATTTGGGGACTGGGAGATTATTTCCTGCTGGATATAGCCAATCTTGTCTCTGAAGTAGGTGGCCAAGCCATCAGCACAGAGGTCAGTGACTGGTTCTGGAACTTTAGGGCTAGTACTAGTAATGTGAAATGCCGCTGTATTCACCCTTATCTTGTGGCAATGTAGAAGATGTTTAATAACGCAGATATAACGCACTCAGTTGCCCTAGAAGAAACAGTAAATAGTGGGTTTCTAGAAAAAAAGGGGCAATTCCTCTGTGAATTTTTTGTGAAATTCATTAAGAATTCATTTGTTCAATCTTAGTTTTGAATCTGCAACGTGTCAACCCCCAGGCCCGATTGTGTCCCAGGTTTTTTAGGAATGCCAAGTGGTGATGCTTCAGCCTTACAAGTTATGTGTGTGTCATGGTTCTCATGCCTGGATACCTTTGTTCCCCAGGGTTAGGCTTTGAAGCAATAAATGAAAGATTTGTAGGAGATGGAGAATAAGTAGAGTCCAGACTTTATAAAGTTCAACAGCTTTACTTGAATAAACTTGCATCCAGACAGTATTTGGCCTTTCTCTTGGTTCCAGTAGGTTTTGGGGTAAACTGGCAGGAAAACTTGGATATTCTGCTTTCTCTCTCTCTCTGGTGTGCTAAACTCAGGCTTCAGTCTAGTAGCTGAACTCTATAGGGGGAGGATGGATTGGTAAGTTCCATTCTCAATGGAACTAAAGATCATTATGCCAGATACACTGCCACCTGCTGGCGAACCAGGCACAGTACATGAACGTAACAGTTTCATAGCAATATTATGAATGCACAATGTAATAGGACCTGGAATAAATACACAGATGCCAGAGTTCCCAGAGATGCTTAGCACTTGTTGACCCTTTTGCCTTCACTCTGCGGTCCAGCTCTACCCAAACCATCTCGATTGGGTTCAGGTGACTGTGGAGGCCAAGTCATCTGGCGTAGCACCCCATCACTCTCCTTCTTGGTCAAATAGCCCTTACACAGCCTGGAGGTGTGTTTGGGGTCATTGTCCTGTTGAGAAATAAATGATGGTCCAACTAAACGCAAACCGGATGGAATAGCATGCCGCTGCAAGATGCTGTGGTAGCCATGCTGGTTCAGTATGTCTTCAATTTTGAATAAATTCCCAACAGTGTCACCAGCAAAGCACCCCCACACCCTCACACCTCCTCCTCCATGCTTCACGGTGGGAACCAGGCATGTATAGTCCATCCGTTCACCTTTTCTGAATCGCACAAAGACACGGTGGTTGGAACCAAAGATCTCAAATTTGGACTCATCAGACCAAAGCACAGATTTCCACTTGTCTAATGTCCATTCCTTGTGTTCTTTAGTCCAAACAAGTCTCTTCTGCTTGGTGATTGTCCTTAGCAGTGGTTTCCTAGCAGCTATTTTACCATGAAGGCCTGCTGCACACAGTCTCCTCTTAACAGTTGTAGTAGAGATGTGTCTGCTGCTAGAACTCTGTGTGGTATTGACCTGGTCTCTAATCTGAGCTGCTGTTAACCTGCGATTTCTGAGGCTGGTGACTCGGATGAACTTAACTTAACCTCCGCAGCAGAGGTGACTCTTGGTCTTCCTTTCCTGGGGTGGTCCTCATGTGAGCCAGTTTCTTTGTATCGTTTGATGGTTTTTGCGACTGCACTTGGGGACACTTTCAAAGTTTTCCCAATTTTTCGGACTGACTGACCTTCATTTCTTAAAGTAATGATGGCCACTCATTTTTCTTTACTTAACTGCTTTTTTCTTGCCATAATACAAATTCTAACAGTCTATTCAGTAGGACTATCAGCTGTGTATCCACCTGACTTCTGTCCAACACAACTCATGGTCCCAACCCCATTTATAAGGCAAGAATCCCACTTATTAAACCTGGCAGGGAACACCTGTGAAGTGACTACCTCTTGAAACTCATCAAGAAAATGCCAAGAGTGTGCAAAGCAGTAATCAAAGAAAAAGGTGGCTACTTTGAAGAACCTAGATTATAAGACATATTTTCAGTTGTATATAATTCAACATGTGTTAATTCATAGTTTTGATGCCTTCAGTGTGAATCTACAATTTTCATACTTATATACACAATTTTCATATATATATATATATATATATATATATATATATATATATATACATATATACACAATTTTCAATATATATATATATATATATATATATATATATATATATAGTGTCTTGTGAAAGTATTCGGCCCCCTGGAACTTTTCAACCTTTTGCCACATTTCAGGCTGCAAACAAAAAGATATAACATTTTAAATTTTTAGTGAAGAGTCAACAAGTGGGTCACAATTGTAAAGTGGAACGAAATTTCTTGGATCATTTAAACTTTTTTTGTAATAATAAAACTGAAAAGTGGGTCGTGCAAAATTATTCTGCCCCCTTGCATTAATACTTTGTTGCGCCACCTTTTGCTGTGATTACAGCTGCAAGTCCCATGGGGCATGTCTCTCTCAGTTTTGCACATCTAGAGACCCAAAATCTTGCCCATTCTTCCTTGCAAAACAGCTTGAGCTCTTTGAGGTTGGATGGAGAGCGTTTGTGAACAGCAGTTTTCAGCTCTTTCCACATATTCTCAATTGGATTCAGGTCTGGACTTTGACTTGGCCATTCTAAGACCTGGATACGTTTATTTTTGAACTATTCCATTGTAGATTTTGCTTTATGTTTGGGATCATTGTCTCATTGGAAGATAAATCTTCGTCCTAGTCTCAGGTCTTTTGCAGACTCCAACAGGTTTTCATCCAGAATGGTCCTATATTTGGCTCCATCCATCTTCCCATCAATTTTGACCATCTTCCCTGTCCCTGCTGATGAAAAGCAGGCCCAAACCATGATGCCGCCACCACCATGTTTGACAGTGGGGATGGTGTGTTCAGGGTAATGAACTGTGTTGCTTTTAGGCCAAACATATAGTTTTGCATTGTTTCCAAAAAGTTGGATTTTGGTTTCATCTGACTAGAGCACCTTCTTCCATATGTTTGGTGTGTCTCCCAGGTGGCTTGTGGCAAACTGTAAACAAGACTTTTTATGGATATCTTTGAGAAATGGCTTTCTTCTTACCACTCTTCCATAAAGGCCAGATTTGTGAAGTGTTCGACTGATTGTTGTCCTATGGACAGACTCTCCCACCTCAGCTGTAAATCTCTGCAGTTCATCCAGAGTGATCATGGGCCTCTTGGCTACTTCTCTGATCAGTCTTTGAGATGAAAGTTTAGAGGGACGGCTGGGTCTTGGTAGATTTGCAGTGGTCTGATACTCCTTCCATTTCAATATGATCGCTTGCACAGTGCTCCTTGGGATGTTTAAAGCTTGGGAAATTTGGTATCCAAATCCGGCTTTAAACTTCTCCACAACAGTATCACGGACCTGCCTGGTGTGTTCCTTGGTCTTCATGATGCTCTCTGTGCTTTAAACAGAACCCTGAGACTATCACAGAGCAGGTGCATTTATACGGAGACTTGATTACACACAGGTGGATTCTATTTATCTTCATCAGTCATTTAGAACAACATTGGATCATTCAGAGATCCTCAATGACCTTCTGGAGTGAGTTTTCTGAACTGAAAGTAAATGGGCTGATTAATTTTGCACGCTCAACTTTTCAGTTTATTATTACAAAAAAAGTTTAAATGATCCAATAAATTTCGTTCCACTTCACAATTGTGACCCACTTGTTGTTGATTGTTCACCAAAAAATTTAAAATGTTATATCTTTTTGTTTGAAGCTTGAAATGTGGCAAAAGGTTGAACGGTTCCAGGGGGCCGAATACTTTCGCAAGGCACTGTATATATACACTCACCGGCCACTTTATTAGGTACACCATGCTAGTAACGGGTTGGACCCCCTTTTGCCTTCAGAACTGCCTCAATTCTTCGTGGCATAGATTCAACAAGGTGCTGGAAGCATTCCTCAGAGATTTTGGTCCATATTGACATGATGGCATCACACAGTTGCCGCAGATTTGTCGGCTGCACATCCATGATGCGAATCTCCCGTTCCACCACATCCCATGATGCCGCCACCACCATGTTTGACAGTGGGGATGGTGTGTTCAGGGTAATGAACTGTGTTGCTTTTAGGCCAAACATATCGTTTTGCATTGTTTCCAAAAAGTTGGATTTTGGTTTCATCTGACTAGAGCACCTTCTTCCATATGTTTGGTGTGTCTCCCAGGTGGCTTGTGGCAAACTGTAAACAAGACTTTTTATGGATATCTTTGAGAAATGGCTTTCTTCTTACCACTCTTCCATAAAGGCCAGATTTGTGAAGTGTTCGACTGATTGTTGTCCTATGGACAGACTCTCCCACCTCAGCTGTAAATCTCTGCAGTTCATCCAGAGTGATCATGGGCCTCTTGGCTACTTCTCTGATCAGTCTTTGAGATGAAAGTTTAGAGGGACGGCTGGGTCTTGGTAGATTTGCAGTGGTCTGATACTCCTTCCATTTCAATATGATCGCTTGCACAGTGCTCCTTGGGATGTTTAAAGCTTGGGAAATTTGGTATCCAAATCCGGCTTTAAACTTCTCCACAACAGTATCACGGACCTGCCTGGTGTGTTCCTTGGTCTTCATGATGCTCTCTGTGCTTTAAACAGAACCCTGAGACTATCACAGAGCAGGTGCATTTATACGGAGACTTGATTACACACAGGTGGATTCTATTTATCTTCATCAGTCATTTAGAACAACATTGGATCATTCAGAGATCCTCAATGACCTTCTGGAGTGAGTTTTCTGAACTGAAAGTAAATGGGCTGATTAATTTTGCACGCTCAACTTTTCAGTTTTATTATTACAAAAAAAGTTTAAATGATCCAATAAATTTCGTTCCACTTCACAATTGTGACCCACTTGTTGTTGATTGTTCACCAAAAATTTAAAATGTTATATCTTTTTGTTTGAAGCTTGAAATGTGGCAAACGGTTGAACGGTTCCAGGGGGCCGAATACTTTCGCAAGGCACTGTATATATACACTCACCGGCCACTTTATTAGGTACACCATGCTAGTAACGGGTTGGACCCCCTTTTGCCTTCAGAACTGCCTCAATTCTTCGTGGCATAGATTCAACAAGGTGCTGGAAGCATTCCTCAGAGATTTTGGTCCATATTGACATGATGGCATCACACAGTTGCCGCAGATTTGTCGGCTGCACATCCATGATGCGAATCTCCCGTTCCACCACATCCCATGATGCCGCCACCACCATGTTTGACAGTGGGGATGGTGTGTTCAGGGTAATGAACTGTGTTGCTTTTAGGCCAAACATATCGTTTTGCATTGTTTCCAAAAAGTTGGATTTTGGTTTCATCTGACTAGAGCACCTTCTTCCATATGTTTGGTGTGTCTCCCAGGTGGCTTGTGGCAAACTGTAAACAAGACTTTTTATGGATATCTTTGAGAAATGGCTTTCTTCTTACCACTCTTCCATAAAGGCCAGATTTGTGAAGTGTTCGACTGATTGTTGTCCTATGGACAGACTCTCCCACCTCAGCTGTAAATCTCTGCAGTTCATCCAGAGTGATCATGGGCCTCTTGGCTACTTCTCTGATCAGTCTTTGAGATGAAAGTTTAGAGGGACGGCTGGGTCTTGGTAGATTTGCAGTGGTCTGATACTCCTTCCATTTCAATATGATCGCTTGCACAGTGCTCCTTGGGATGTTTAAAGCTTGGGAAATTTGGTATCCAAATCCGGCTTTAAACTTCTCCACAACAGTATCACGGACCTGCCTGGTGTGTTCCTTGGTCTTCATGATGCTCTCTGTGCTTTAAACAGAACCCTGAGACTATCACAGAGCAGGTGCATTTATACGGAGACTTGATTACACACAGGTGGATTCTATTTATCTTCATCAGTCATTTAGAACAACATTGGATCATTCAGAGATCCTCAATGACCTTCTGGAGTGAGTTTTCTGAACTGAAAGTAAATGGGCTGATTAATTTTGCACGCTCAACTTTTCAGTTTTATTATTACAAAAAAAGTTTAAATGATCCAATAAATTTCGTTCCACTTCACAATTGTGACCCACTTGTTGTTGATTGTTCACCAAAAATTTAAAATGTTATATCTTTTTGTTTGAAGCTTGAAATGTGGCAAACGGTTGAACGGTTCCAGGGGGCCGAATACTTTCGCAAGGCACTGTATATATACACTCACCGGCCACTTTATTAGGTACACCATGCTAGTAACGGGTTGGACCCCCTTTTGCCTTCAGAACTGCCTCAATTCTTCGTGGCATAGATTCAACAAGGTGCTGGAAGCATTCCTCAGAGATTTTGGTCCATATTGACATGATGGCATCACACAGTTGCCGCAGATTTGTCGGCTGCACATCCATGATGCGAATCTCCCGTTCCACCACATCCCATGATGCCGCCACCACCATGTTTGACAGTGGGGATGGTGTGTTCAGGGTAATGAACTGTGTTGCTTTTAGGCCAAACATATCGTTTTGCATTGTTTCCAAAAAGTTGGATTTTGGTTTCATCTGACTAGAGCACCTTCTTCCATATGTTTGGTGTGTCTCCCAGGTGGCTTGTGGCAAACTGTAAACAAGACTTTTTATGGATATCTTTGAGAAATGGCTTTCTTCTTACCACTCTTCCATAAAGGCCAGATTTGTGAAGTGTTCGACTGATTGTTGTCCTATGGACAGACTCTCCCACCTCAGCTGTAAATCTCTGCAGTTCATCCAGAGTGATCATGGGCCTCTTGGCTACTTCTCTGATCAGTCTTTGAGATGAAAGTTTAGAGGGACGGCTGGGTCTTGGTAGATTTGCAGTGGTCTGATACTCCTTCCATTTCAATATGATCGCTTGCACAGTGCTCCTTGGGATGTTTAAAGCTTGGGAAATTTGGTATCCAAATCCGGCTTTAAACTTCTCCACAACAGTATCACGGACCTGCCTGGTGTGTTCCTTGGTCTTCATGATGCTCTCTGTGCTTTAAACAGAACCCTGAGACTATCACAGAGCAGGTGCATTTATACGGAGACTTGATTACACACAGGTGGATTCTATTTATCTTCATCAGTCATTTAGAACAACATTGGATCATTCAGAGATCCTCAATGACCTTCTGGAGTGAGTTTTCTGAACTGAAAGTAAATGGGCTGATTAATTTTGCACGCTCAACTTTTCAGTTTTATTATTACAAAAAAAGTTTAAATGATCCAATAAATTTCGTTCCACTTCACAATTGTGACCCACTTGTTGTTGATTGTTCACCAAAAATTTAAAATGTTATATCTTTTTGTTTGAAGCTTGAAATGTGGCAA
This sequence comes from Rhinella marina, assembly GCA_900303285.1. Classification (NCBI taxonomy): domain Eukaryota; kingdom Metazoa; phylum Chordata; class Amphibia; order Anura; family Bufonidae; genus Rhinella; species Rhinella marina. Next base: position 26,725 of record ONZH01010920.1, on the reverse strand, counting down.
AAGGTTGAATGGTTCCAGGGGGCCGAATACTTTCGCAAGGCACTGTATATATACACTCACCGGCCACTTTATTAGGTACACCATGCTAGTAACGGGTTGGACCCCCTTTTGCCTTCAGAACTGCCTCAATTCTTCGTGGCATAGATTCAACAAGGTGCTGGAAGCATTCCTCAGAGATTTTGGTCCATATTGACATGATGCCATCACACAGTTGCCGCAGATTTGTCGGCTGCACATCCATGATGCGAATCTCCCGTTCCACCACATCCCAAAGATGCTCTATTGGATTGAGATCTGGTGACTGTGGAGGCCATTTGAGTACAGTGAACTCATTGTCATGTTCAAGAAACCAGTCTGAGATGATTCCAGCTTTATGACATGGCGCATTATCCTGCTGAAAGTAGCCATCAGATGTTGGGTACATTGTGGTCATAAAGGGATGGACATGGTCAGCAACAATACTCAGGTAGGCTGTGGCGTTGCAACGATGCTCAATTGGTACCAAGGGGCCCAAAGAGTGCCAAGAAAATATTCCCCACACCATGACACCACCACCACCAGCTTGAACCGTTGATACAAGGCAGGATGGATCCATGCTTTCATGTTGTTGACGCCAAATTCTGACCCTACCATCCGAATGTCGCAGCAGAAATCGAGACTCATCAGACCAGGCAACGTTTTTCCAATCTTCTACTGTCCAATTTCGATGAGCTTGTGCAAATTGTAGCCTCAGTTTCCTGTTCTTAGCTGAAAGGAGTGGCACCCGGTGTGGTCTTCTGCTGCTGTAGCCCATCTGCCTCAAAGTTCGACGTACTGTGCGTTCAGAGATGCTCTTCTGCCTACCTTGGTTGTAACGGGTGGCAATTTGAGTCACTGTTGCCTTTCTATCAGCTCGAACCAGTCTGCCCATTCTCCTCTGACCTCTGGCATCAACAAGGCATTTCCGCCCACAGAACTGCCGCTCACTGGATGTTTTTTCTTTTTCGGACCATTCTCTGTAAACCCTAGAGATGGTTGTGCGTGAAAATCCCAGTAGATCAGCAGTTTCTGAAATACTCAGACCAGCCCTTCTGGCACCAACAACCATGCCACGTTCAAAGGCACTCAAATCACCTTTCTTCCCCATACTGATGCTCGGTTTGAACTGCAGGAGATTGTCTTGACCATGTCTACATGCCTAAATGCACTGAGTTGCCGCCATGTGATTGGCTGATTAGAAATTAAGTGTTAACGAGCAGTTGGACAGGTGTACCTAATAAAGTGGCCGGTGAGTGTATATATATATATATATATATATACTCTCCTCATCCATTTGCACATGAAGAGGCCTTCACAGCCATCTTGATTGCGTAAACCGTGCAAAATCTTAAGCGGGGTGATGCGTGTTAGCGTGATGACGTCATCATGTCACCGTGCAAGATTTCACATGGTGTCTTCAATCCAGATGGCTGCAACAACCTCTCCGCGATCAAATGGATGAGTGTGTTTTTTTTTGTTTTGTTTTTTTTTTTAACCGGGTTAGCCCCTGAAAAGCCTTAATTTTAAGCTCAGATGCCGCAATTAGTGATGAATGCGGCATTTGAGGGGTTCAATGACAGGGGGAGGTGCAATCGCTTATCCCCATCATGGCTCCTGCTACATACAAAGGAATACGCTTCGTGACAAAGTAATTTGGCGCTAATCAAATTTCTTTGTGAAAGTAGCTGAATCAAATTTTTCATAACTTCGTTCATCTCTAACTGCCATATTCTGACCCTATAACTTTTTTGTAGTTATGTGTACAGAGCTGTATGGGGGCTCATCTTTTCTATGGTGATCTGTACTTTTCAGTGATACCATTTTGAAGTGTGTATGACTTTTTATCACTTTTTATTAAACTTTTTGAGGAGGTAAAGTTGCAAAAAATGACAAATTGGCCATTCATTTTTTTTCCATTACACTATTCGCAGTATGGGATAAATATTGTTATATTTTAATAGTATGGAAATTTTCGCACACGGTGATGCCCATGATGCATATTATTTTATTGTTTGTGTATTTTGATTTGGGGGAAAGGGGGATGATTTAAACTTTTATATATTTTTTTTATATTTTTAAAAGCTTTCTTTCACATTTGACCATGACATCTGATGGGGTTAAATGTATGCAATCATCCTTATGGCTGATCTCATACATCCCCCTTCCTCCAGGTCTTTGGTGTTTGAAATAGCAGAAAACAGGTGGCTATGGTGCCCGCTGCCATCTTTAAAGTGGCATCTGACATCGTACATGTACAGCGGAGGCCGCCAAGAGGTTAATATAGACTATAGTTGTGGGCAACATTGAAATGTGGGCAAGAATGAAAAGTCGTAGAATTATGGAAATCACAGGATCGATGAACATACTGTATTAATGATATGCAAAAAATAAAAATGTGCTCAGTGGGAGACAAGTAAGGAGGTGCTGCAGGCCATAGTAGCAAATATAGGTCACTTATGCTGCTCACAGTAGCATGAGCAACATGTGGCCAAGTGTTGTCCTATTGAAAGATGGCATCTAGGACAATTTGGAGAAATTGTTGTACCACTGGTTCCACAACAAAATCAATTTAATACCAAGCTCCTAGTTTACCCGAATGAAGACTAGGCAGGTCTACGTTCTGTACATTATGCCACATTAAACCATAATATTAGGAGCAGGACTGGTGTACTGTTCTCTTGTGAAAACCTCTTCATGGTGTTGCCTACATTGTCTTCAGACCAATCTTCAGCTATGCTTACATACAAGACCAAGGCGGGGCTCATTGCCACCTTACTGTGCACTGTGATAAACTTTGAGAGTAATAATGTGAGGTAAATGTGTGGAATGTCTGTAGCTGGATGTGTGGCCTACAGCCCAGTATAGGGGAAATGTCTTCTGATGGTTTGTGTAAGCTCTGTTTGCCAGCCTAGGCTTGGTATGTGATGTCTAATTTCATAATGAAAGTCACTGCAATTATTTAACAGAACGACGGTTGTGGTGTCACACAAGCTTACCTGTCTAAAACCCACTTGTGTTGTCACAGTAGTTTAATTGAGGAAAACATTGATGTCATAGAATATTGTCTGCCTGAAACCCACTTATTACATCAACAGCAGTTTACCTCACTTTAACATCACTGTAGCTTACCTAGGGCAGTCACCCACAGCAGAAGGTCCCTTTCCATAAGATTTCCAACTATTATTTAATGACAATGTATTGCTTGCCATAGGCCACCTCATTCATGGCTCTCCAGAAAATCCTCACTTCTGTACTAATCTACCAGTATTGTGAGAAAACACAATTATATTGGATCTCCTTGCCTTGAGGAGCCTTGTTGCACAGGTTGTACACATTGTATATCCACCCCTGTCAGTGTCACATTTAGGCCTTATGCATGCAAGTCTGAAAAATATGGATACCATCCTTGTTGTATTCGCATTTTTTGCGGACCCGTTGCCTTTAATGGGTCTGTGGAAAGCATTTTGCGGCCAAGTACTGGACATGTTCTATCTTTTTGCTGAATGGACATATGCTAAAAGTATATGGATCATCCCTGTGCGTTCTGCAGCTGTACATTCATTCTGCAAAAAGAATATGTGCACAAAATGTGGACCACATACCGCAGGGGCGTTGCTAGGCTAAAACATTCTGGGCCTGGGCCCCTGATGTTTTCTCCCAGGCCCCGAATGTCCTGCCTGTTAGACAAATACAATAGACTGCAAGATATGTAGGACCTATGATGACATCACAGGTCATGTGATCAGTGCCGTCCAATCCTGCACTGGTCACATGACTGTGACATCATCACAGGTCCTTTCCCCTATCTTCTAAACTGAAGAGGAGAATTGTGGGGAAGAAGCTGCAGTGAGCACTGCTACATCACAAGAGGTAAGTAAAGGGAGAAGCAGAGGGATGCTGGGAGTTGTGGTTATTTAACTGGGTCTGTATGTTAGGGCAGAAGGGAGGGATGTTATCATGGGACTGTGTGTTGGAGGTGACTTGGGTAGGGTTCTGTTAGGGTACTTTTACACCTGTGGCATGGGACTCCGTCAGGCTGTTAGGATCCATGCTGCCGCTGGTGCATGTGTGGGGCCGAAACTACGCTCCTGCCCCATTCACTGTAATCAGGGCGGGCCATGGATCTGGCCACAGCATGGCAACTCCTGCCGCAAGGCGGCCAGAACAAAAGTACAGCATATTGTACTTTTGTTCTGCCCGCCTCTCAGCAGGGTTTGCCATGCTGTGGATGGATCTGTGGCCCGCCCCCATTACAGTGAATGGGGCAGGAGCGTAGTTCTGGCCCCACACGTGCACCTGCTGCAGCACGGATCTGTCGGGCTGTTCACCCACCGGAACAGCCTGCCGGAGTCCCCTGCCGCGGGTGTGAAACTAGCCTTAGGCTACTTTCACACTTGCGTTGTAAGGATCCGTTTGTGAGATCCATCATAGGCTCTCACAAACGATCCTAAACTGATCAGTTTTTCCCTAATGCATTCTGAATGGAAAAGGATCCGTTCAGAATGCATCAGTTTTGCTTCAGTTCAGTCAGCATTCCGTTTTGGAGGCGGACACTAAAATGCTGCTTGTTGCGTTTTGGTGTCCACATGAAGAAAATGATCCAAACTGGCTATTTAAAAGATAATACAACCGGATCCATTCAGAACGGATGCAGACGGTTGTATTATCATGATGGAAGCGTTTTTGCTGATCCATGACGGATCCAGCAAAAACGCTGGTGTGAAAGTAGCCTTATTTACATTGGACTGTGGCGTGGAGTGATGTTATTTACATGGGACTGCATGTTGGATGTGGCTGAGGGCAGGTTTATGTTATTTACATGGGGCTGTGGGGTGGAGTGATGTTATTTTTTTAAGGGACTGCATGTTGGAGGTGTATGTGGGAAGGAAGTGATGTTATTTACATGGGACTGTATGTTAAAGGCGGCTGTCGGAGGGAGTGATATTTACATAGGACTGTATGTTGATGACAGCTATGGGAATTATGTTATTTACATGGGACTGTATTTGGAGGGGGCTGGAGAGATGGTGTGATGTTATTTACACAGGAGGGAAATAGCTTTATTTACATGGGACCGTATGGTGGAGGGGCTGAGGAATTATAATTTCTGAGGACACTAAAGGGAGGAATATAACAGCGGGCACTTCAGGGTGAGCATTATAACAGTAGGGGGAGCGATATAAATACTGGAGGCACTGTAGGGGTATTATAATACCAGGGGACATTAGGCGTTCTTATTACTAGTGGGGGCTCTATAGGAGTGTGTTATAGATCCGCCTTATTTCTACTAAGAGCACTATGGGGACCTTATTACTACTGAAGGGTCTGTAGAGAGCTTGATTACCAATGGGGGAACAATAGGGGGCCTTATTACTACTGGAGGCTCTGTGATGGCATTATTACTACTGGAGGACTCTTCTAGTAATTGGGACAATCTTGGGGAGCATTATCAGTGCTGGGGTCACTGTAGGGTGCAGTGTTACTAATGATGGAATTACTACTGGTAGGACTATTACTATGGGGCAGTATTATTTCTCCAGGATAGTATCTGGAGGTTTTGGGGGCACAGTGAGCAGCAGCATAAGACTGTGGGGACTCCAGATTGGGGGATGATGATAGAAATGTGAGGAAGCTAAGATGTCCGTGTGTCACACTCTGCAGAGATGAGGAGTGGCTGAGAGAAGTTGTCTGGACCAAGTGGAGAAGATGACAGAGAAGATCTACATCAGAGGAGAAGTCACCCGGGAGGCCCTGGATGTGAGGTATGTGCTGCTGTATAGTAGGATTGGGGCGAGGGTCGACATAGAGAATTGGGCCATATTCATTGGGGCTTGGGCCCCGGATCTTTTGAGACCCTAGCAACGCCTCTGCACATACCGATTAAAGTCAATGGATCTGCTAAAAAAAAAGGTGGACAGCACAGAGACTGCATCCATATTTTGTGGCGCACAAAATGGATATGGTCATATGCTTGAGGCCTTACAGTCCCCTAGTTTTTTTTTTTGTTTAGTTTTATTTTGCTGTTATCTTACCACTTGTGTAACATGACATACATAGCATCAACTGTTTGCTACATATAGTCCCCAAAACACTTTCTCACTAAATAAATCAAATATGATGCCAGAAACAAATCAAGTTTTCAGATCTTTATCTTTTATTTTTTTTATCATACTCTTTGAAGTAGATTTTGAGATCATGACCTACAGAATAAAAAATCTTTATTTAATATACCTTTATGGAGTAGTGATAGCAGATACACAACATATTCCCATTAAACTGTCAGTTTCACAATTCTATCACCACAATAACTATTTATGAGATGTGACCTAAGGTAGAAAGGCAGAAACAAATATCATTTTTTAATTTGCCACTTTCAAGTATTAAAAAAAGAAATCTCACTGAAAAAGGCCTCTGGGTACAAATGCTCCTTATAGCCATTTTTAATAAAGGGTAAGTACACATTTCCAACTAGTGATCAAACTGTTTGCTGCAATGTATTAAAATATAAAATAAACTACAATGCAAAGAGTCTTAAGGTGTAACTGTCATTTCAAGTAATTTGTGAGAGTAAGCTGCCATGTGGGTGTACATGAGAAATAATCCCCTTTTCTGGCCCTTATATGACCTCTATCTGGCATATTTTTTGCATTTTTCCATCTGCAATCTCACTGTAATTCTAATTTTTTTTCAAAGCAGGAGGGTGGAGACTAGCTGGAATCATGTCTGCCCATAGACTACACATGGAAAAATAAAGGGATCCTAGCTCCTAACTCCCTGTAACACAAGCTTAGAAGCAGCAGCAGCAGTATTAGTGGACATTAATCAGCAGTACTCAGCAGTTTAGATATAACTCCAGCTATGAAACTAGACAGTAAACCACTTACAAGCTAATGTCTTAATTATTCTCTCTCCCTTCTCCACCTCATCCTCCTCCCCCTCCCCATAGACTTCTTTGCAGAGAGCAGGCAGCCCATGTTCACTGAAGATGGGTCTGAGCAGTGAATTGTTATTGAAGAGAGGAAGGTGGAGCAGGAGAGGAGTCTGATAACAGGAAAAGGAAAACATTTTTGTATGATGAGTAGAGATGAGCGAGCATACTCGTCCGAGCTTGGTGCTCGTTCGAGTATTACGGTACTCGTCAGTGCTCGCTGCTCGGACGAGTATCTCGCCATGCTCGAGGAAATGGCAACTTCCGCATTGTGCATTTTTGGCACCTATAAACTCAGCCAATCACAAGCCAGGAGACTCTGCGGTACACCCAGCATCACGTGTGGCCCTTACATGTCAATAGCAGGGGTTGGCTGGCCTAATCAGGTGACCCTGGAATATACTAGTGACTGCCCGCGGTGCTCGGCTCAGATGCTGTCTGGATGTCGTTAGGGATAGAGCTGCTGCGTTTCAGGGAAAGGGAAAGAGCATTTAGTTCTTTGTTAGGCAGGAGTGATCTCAAAAGAACCCAACAGCCCTTCTAAGGGTTACAAGACATTTTTTTTTGTCTCCTGGCTTGGCTGGCTGGCTGGCACTAGTAGTGCAGCTATCGCCATATATAACCCTTTTTTTTTTATTGTTATATCTCAGTGATACAAATCCATTTCACACAGCTGCGTGGAACCATTCTGTGTGTCACAGTTCAGCTGTCCACTCACTACAATCCGTATTTTCTGTCCAGATGACACTTTCTGTACGTCACTTAATCCAACAAGGTCTTTTGCTCTCACGTATATAGCTTGATCACAAAAATCTCTGTGCGACATTTGTCTGGGTCGCAGTCAAAATAGCCACTGTCAGCAGGGTGTGAGTTAGGTCTACAATAGTTTCTGCATGTCACGTTCCAAAAAAAACAAAACTAAAAAAAATTTATATATAAAAAAATAGTTTTTTTGTTGTTTTAGCTCAGTGATACAAATCCATTTCACACAGCTGCGTGGAACCATTCTGTGTGTCACAGTTCAGCTGTCCACTCACTACAATCCGTATTTTCTGTCCAGTTGACACATTCTGTACGTCACTTAATTAAACCAGACTGAATAAGTTTGTGGGTTTCAGTACAGCAGGCCCATTTATTTTAATTTTTTATATAATACACTTATATACAGAAAATGTTGAACCCCAGGGCTAAGGGTCGAGGACGAGGGCGTGGGCATTCAATTACTGCAGGGGGCAGAGGCCGTGGTCCTGTGCAGGGTGAGACAGTACCTGCTGATGAGGGAGCAGGGGAACGTCGCAGAGCTACACTCCCTAGCTTCATGTCTCAACTTACAGGGACACGTGGTAGTGGACTGTTGAAACCACAACAGTGCGAACAGCTGATGTCGTGGATTGCGGACAAAGCACAATCCGTATTTTCTGTCCAGGTGACCCATTCTGTACGTCACGTAATTAAAAAAGGTCTTTTGCTCTCACTTATACAGCTACATTAGAAAAATCTAAGTGCGACATTTTTCTGGGTTGCAGTCAAAATAGCCACAGTCTGAAGGGGCTGAGTTTGTTCTCTGATATTTTCTGCACGCCACGTTAAAAATATATATATATATATTAAAAAAAAATAGTTTTTTTTGTTGTTTTATCTCAGTGATACAAATCCATTTCATACAGCTGTGTGGAACCATTCTGTGTGTCACAGTTCAGCTGTCCACTCACCACAAACCACAATCCGTATTTTATGTCCAGGTGACACATTCTGTACGTCACGTGATTAAAAAAGGTCTTTTGCTCTCACTGATACAGCTACATTAGAAAAATGTCTGTGCAACATTTGTCTGGGTTGCAATTAAGCAGACCAAGTCTGCCTAATCTAATAGTTTCAGTGTAATTGCTCCATACTGCACGGTACGTAATAACACCTATATAACTTATCCACCTATATACAAAGCACAATCCGTATTTTCTGTCCAGGTGACCCATTCTGTACATCACGTAATTAAAAAAGGTCTTTTGCTCTCACTGATACAGCTACATTAGAAAAATGTCTGTGCAACATTTGTCTGGGTTGCAATTAAGCAGACCAAGTCTGCCTAATCTAATAGTTTCAGTGTAATTGCTCAATACTGCACGGTACGTAATAACATACGTAATTTTGCTCTAACTTATCCACCTATATATTAACTTGTTCAGATTGAACAAGTTTGTGGGTTTCAGTATAGCAGGCCCGTTTTTTTTGTACATATAATACACTTATATACAGAAAATGTTGAACCCCAGGGCTAAGGGTCGAGGACGAGGGCGTGGGCTTGGGCGTGGGCATTCAATTACTGCAGGGGGCAGAGGCCGTGGTCCAGGGCAGGGTGAGACAGTACCTGCTGATGAGGGAGCAGGGGAACGACGCAGAGCTACACTCCCTAGCTTCATGTCTCAACTTACAGGGACACGTGGTAGAGGACTGTTGAAACCACAACAGTGCAAACAGGTGATGTCGTGGATTGCGGACAATGCTTCAAGTAATTTGTCCACCAGTCAGTCTTCCACGCAGTCCACCCACGTTACCCAAGGGAGCACTCCTCTGGCTCCTCCACCTCAACCTCCTTCCCCCCAGTCTGCCCCCTCCCAGGAAAATTTGGAATGCGATCCGGCATACTCTCAGGAACTGTTGTCTGGACCCTTTCCAGAGTCACAAACCACTTCTCAGGTTGCTGCTGATCTCATTCCCGATGCCGATGTTCCCAAAGTTTTCCAACTGTCGCAGTCTATGGGTGATGATGATGATGACAATGTTGACTTAGTGAAAGAAGTTTGTAAAGAGGTGTCGGACGATGAGGAGACACGGTTGTCAGACAGTGGTGAATTTGTTGTCAGGGCAGGAAGTCCGAGGGTGGAGCAGACTGAGGGGGAGCAGACTGAGGAATCGGAGGATGACGAGGTGACTGACCCAAGCTGGGTTGATAAGCCGAGTGAAGACAGTGCTTCTGAGGCGGAGGCGAGTGCTGCACCAGAACAGGTTGTAAGAGGCAGTGGTGTGGCCAGAGGGAGAAGCAGGGCCAGAGCTGGTGCATCAGCAGCAACTGTTTCACGTAGTGAAGCTCCCGTGGTGAGGCCTAGATGTTCGCAAGTCTGGAGGTTCTTTAAAGAAAGTGAGGATGACCGACGGACTGTGGTGTGCAACCTGTGCCACACCAGGATCAGCAGGGGTGCCACCACTACTAGCCTAACCACCACCAGCATGCGCAGGTATATGAGTGCTAAACACCCCACTCAATGGAACCAAGGCCGTTCACCACCTCCTGCGGGTCACACCACTGCTCCTTCCCCTGTGTCACTCGCTGCCTCTGCTAGTTAACCCCCTGCCCAGGACCCCGGCACGAGCTCCTCCCGCCGGAAAACCACACCTTCGCCTCCACGATACTCCACAGTGTCCACCAACGTGTCCCAGCGCAGCGTTCAGCTGACTTTACAGTAGACGCTGGAGAGCAAGAGGAAATACAGTTCCACCCACCCACATGCCCAAGCTCTCAACGTCCACATCTCCAAATTGCTGAGCCTGGAGATGCTGCCCTATAGGCTGGTAGAGACCGAGGCCTTTCGAAATCTCATGGCGGTGGCTGCCCCTCGGTATTCTGTCCCCAGCTGCCTCTATTTTTCCCGATGTGCCGTCCCATCCCTACACCAGCACGTGTCACAGAACATCATCCGTGCCCTGACCAACAAGAGAAGGTCCACCTAACCACGGACACGTGGACAAGTGCTGCCGGGAAGGAACACTATATCTCACTGACGGCACATTGGGTTAACTTGGTGGAGGCTGGGACCGAGACTGACCCTGGGACCGCTCATGTACTGCCCACACCGAGGATTGCGGGGTCTACCTGGGTCACGGTCTCTCAGACGTACTATGCCTCCTCCTCCGACCCCTCCTCCTCCTCCTCCACCGAATTACCATCCGTGGGCACGGCGCCTTCAGTCGGTAGCTCTAGGCGCAGCAGCAGTGCCGTGGGTAAGCGCCATGCAGGCGGCGCTCAAACTGCTGAGCTTAGGTGACAAAAGGCACACCGCCCAAGAGCTGTTACATGGCATCACGGCGCAAACCGATGTGTGGCTGGCACCGCTGAACCTCAAGCCAGGCATGGTTGTGCGTGACAACGGGTGTAACCTGGTGGCGGCTCTGCAACCCGGCAGACTGACACATGTGCCATGCCTGGCCCACGTGTTCAATCTCATAGTTCAGCGGTTCCTCAAGACATACCCCAATCTGTCTGATTTGCTCACCAAGGTGCGCCGCATCTGTGCGCATTTCCGCAAGTCCACCACAGATGCTGCCACTCTCAGGGCAGCGCAGCGCCGCCTACAACTGCCCGCTCACCGACTGTTGTGTGACGTGCCCACAAGATAGTATTCAACATTAAACATGTTATCCAGAGTTTACCAGCAGCGCAGAGCGATTGTAGACTGCCAGATGTCAACTTCCACCAGAACTGGTAGTCAGGTTAGTCAGATTACTCAAGTCTACAATGAGGAGTGGACGTGGATGTCTGATATCTGCCAGGTGTTAAGCAACTTTGAGGAGTCAACACAGATGGTCAGCAGCGATGCCGCCATTATCAGCCTCACCATCCCACTGGTTTGCCTGTTGAAAAACTCACTGCTCAGCATCAAGTCGGATGCTTTGCGCTTGTCACAAGAGACGGTGGAGGAAGATACGTCGCTTGATAGCCAGAGCACCCTCCGGTCTGTTTCTCAGCGCGTATCGGAGGAGGGGGATGAGGATGAGGAGGAAGAGGAGGAAAATATCGGCGAGACAGTAGAGGGTACCAGTGCTCAGTCCTTAACTCTTGAGCGTGTATGGGCTGAAGAGGAGGACTTGGAGGAGGAGGAGGAAATGGAGAGTCAGGCCAGTGAGGAGAGGGAATTCTTATGTGTTGGGACTATGGCGCACATGGCAGACTTCATGTTAGGCTGCCTATCCCGTGACCCTCGCTTTAGAAGCATTTTTTCAAACACCGATTACTGGGTGTTCACTCTCCTGGACCCCTGGTACAAGCAGGACCTTTCCACGCTCATCCCTGCAGAGGAAAGGAGTATGAGAGTGAATCGATATCAACAGGCCCTGGTGCACAAGCTGAAACAATCCTTCCCATCTGATGCCACTAGCGGCAGAGGGCATGGTTCTGTGGGCCAAGTAGCGGGGGAGAGGAGGCGAGCAGGCAGCTTGTCCAGCATTGGCAGAGGAACGCTCTCCAAGGCCTTTGCCAGTTTTATGTCACCCCAGCAAGACACTGTCACCTGTCCCCAGTCTAGGCAGAGTAGGGGGAGCTGTACAGAAAAATGGTGAGGGAGTACCTAGCTGACCATACCAACGTCCATAGCGATCACTCTGCTCCATACAACTACTGGGTTTCAAAGCTGGACACGTGGCCTGAAGTGTACGCCTTGGAGGTGCTGGCCTGCCCTGCCGCTAGCGTGCTGTCAGAGCGGTTATTCAGTGCAGCCGGTGGCATCATCACCGATAAGCGTACACGCCTGTCAACTGACAGCGCTGACAGGCTGACGCTTATTAAAATGAACAAAGCCTGGATTTCACCGGAATTCAAATCTCCTCTGGGGGAAAGCAGCTAAAAATTAACATTACTTATGTATCCGATTCCTCTTCTCTACTCCTCCTACTCCTCCTCCTCCTCCATGTCGTCTTTGCCTAACGCTGAACAAAAAAACGCCATTTTTTAGAGGTCCAACTGGCACTCTTTTACCACAATTTTTCAGGAGGGCCCCCTACAGGCCCTCTCTTCAAACAATTTTTCCAGAGGTCCACCTACAGGCCCTCTCTCCAAACAATTTTTCCGGAGATCCACCTACAGGCCCTCTCTCCAAACAATTTTTCCGGAGGTCCACCTACAGGCCCTCTCTCCAAACAATTTTTCCGGAGATCCACCTACAGGCCCTCTCTCCAAACAATTTTTCCGGAGGTCCACCTACAGGCCCTCTCTCCAAACATTTTTTCCGGAGGTCCACCAAACAATTTACTTCTTTTTCCTATCTTTCTCTCTCTCCAAACTATTTTTCCGGATAGCTGCCATATACGGTATTAAACTGAGAAGAATACAGAGAACACATGCCACACTTGATCAAGCTCATAATTTACGACTGTACCGTTTGATGCTAAATTTTTAAGTAGGGGTCCTGCGTCATCATTCGAACTCCATCCGGCTGTTGTCACCACCACACACGCTAGCCCAGGGGGCACTCCTCTGGCTCTTCCAGCTCAACCTCCTTCCCCCCAGCCTGCCCCCCACCTACAGGCCCTCTCTCCAAACAATTTACGTCTTTTTCCTATCTTTCTCTCTCTCCAAACTATTTTTCCGGATAGGTGCCATATACGGTATTAAACTGAGTAGTATACATAGAAGACATACCACACTTGATCAATCTCATAATTTACGACTGTACCAGTTGATGCTAAATTTTTAAGTTGGGGTCCTGCATCGTCATTCTAACTACATCCGGCTGTTGTCACCACCACACACGCTAGCCCAGGGGGCACTCCTCTGGCTCTTCCAGCTCAACCTTCTTTCCCCCCAGCCTGCCCCCCACCTACAGGCCCTCTCTCCAAACATTTTACCCGGATAGGGGACGTATTAGATATACTGATTTTTGTTGGTTCCTCTTTTAATTGGCTCCTGACCTGTGATAGGCAGAGCATGGACACGTCCCCTTAGCTGCAGTAGAAAAGACACTCCCCTGGCCAGAGCAAGCTCTTTTTCCTTTTCCATGCTCAAAAAATCCATGAAATATATGGTCCCAAGATAGGGGACATATATACGATTTTAAACTGAGAAGAATCGATACCACATATTCCCCACTAGGAGAATTTGGGGTAATGGTGGGATTAGGCAGCCTCAGAGGCATCCATGCATGCTGCCCCTGCTGTTTCCTGTCCATTTCCATGGTGTTTCCATCATTTTCTGAGGTTTCCAGGTTTTCACCCAGCCTTCCCTAGGCAGAGCCTTGGTCCCCTCCAAAAATGCTTGAGTCTCCCATTGACTTCAATGGGGTTCGTTATTCGAAACGAGCACCCGAGCATCGGGAAAAGTTTGACTCGAATAACGAGCACCCGAGCATTTTAGTGCTCGCTCATCTCTAATGATGAGGTATGTTATTACGTTTCTTACAGTTGCCTATTCATGTATAAAAAAATGACATGTGAATTATTTATTAAAATGCTAGCATTGTGTGTCTGCAAATGGCAAACAATCCCAGAGTAGTCTGATTCTGCAGTCATGCTCCATTCTATTTTCCCCTAGTTTACACCAACTTACATTTGCTTCATTAGGTTATAAAGTAGTAGAGGGCAGATATATGCACTGTTCATGTGTATAAGCATCAAAGTAATTTGGAGAACACTTGGTTATTTGCTAATGAAAAGCATCTTAAATCATGGCATCATCATGCATCATCATGTAATAATGTTTTTAATTTTTGGGGTTTTAATAATAATTTTAAATTTGTGGGTTGCAGATCCTACAGTACTTAAGTGATGTCCATTGTAATATGGGTTTTCTGGGTTTTCATGCCATGTGATGTCCCGTTAATTGGTCACATGGCCTAGGTGTAGCTCTGTCTCATTCAAGTAAATACCACATACAGACAATGTACCGCTGTACCGCTGTCTCCTCAAACAGTACAGTCATGGCCAAAAGTTTTGAGAATGATACAAATATTAATTTTTACAAAGTCTACTGCTTCAGTTTTTATAATGGCAATTTGCATATACTCCAGAATGTTATAAAGAGTGATCAGCTTAACAGTAATTACTTGCAAAGTCAATATTTGCCTAGAAAATGAACTTTATCCCCCAAAACACATTTCAACATCATTGCAGCCCTGCCTTAAAAGGACCAGCTAACATCGTTTTAGTGATTGCTCCATTAACACAGGTGTGGGTGTTGATGAGGACAGGGCTGGAGATCAATCTGTCATGATTAAGTAAGAATGACACCACTGGACACTTTAAAAGGAGGCTGGTGCTTGGCATCATTGTTTCTCTTCTTTTAACCATGGTTATCTCTAAAGAAACACGTGCAGTCATCATTGCACTGCACAAAAATGGCCTAACAGGGAAGAGTATCGCAGCTAGAAAGATTGCACCTCAGTCAACAATCTATCGCATCATCAAGAACTTCAAGGAGAGAGGTTCCATTGTTGCCAAAAAGGCTCCAGGGCGCCCAAGAAAGACCAGCAAGCACCAGGACCGTATCTTAAAAGTGTTTCAGCTGCGGGTTCGGGCTACCAGCAGCGCAGAGCTTGCTCAGGAATGGCAGCAGGCAGGTGTGAGTGCATCTGCACGCACTGTGAGGCGGAGACTCTTGGAGCAAGGCCTGGTATCAAGGAGGGCAGCAAAGAAGCTACTTCCCTCCAGAAAAAACATCAGGGACAGACTGATATTCTGCAAAAGGTACAGGGAGTGGACTGCTGAGGACTGGGGTAAAGTCATTTTCTCTGATGAATCCCCTTTTCGATTGTTTGGGACATCTGGAAAACAGCTTATTCGGAGAAGACGAGGTGACCGCTACCGCCAGTCTTGTCTCATGCCAACTGTAAAGCATTATGAAACCATTCATGTGTGGGGTTGCTTCTCAGCCAAGGGAATCGGCTCTCTCACAGTCTTGCCTAAAAACACAGCCATGAATAAAGAATGGTACCAGAATGTCCTCCGAGAGCAACTTCTCCCAACCGTCCAAGAGCAGTTTGGCGATCAACAATGCCTTTTCCAGCATGATGGAGCACCTTGCCATAAAGCAAAGGTGATAACTAAATGGCTCAGGGAACAAAACATAGAGATTTTGGGTCCATGGCCTGGAAACTCCCCAGATCTTAATCCCATTGAGAACTTGTGGTCAATCATCAAGAGACGGGTGGACAAACAAAAACCTACAAATTCTGACAAAATGCAAGCATTGATTGTGCAAGAATGGACTGCTATCAGTCAGGATTTGGTCCAGAAGTTGATTGAGAGCATGCCAGGGAGAATTGCAGAGGTCCTGAAGAAGAAGGGTCAACACTGCAAATATTGACTTGCTGCATTAACTCGTTCTAACTGTCAATATAAGCTTTTGTTACTCATAATATGATTGCAATTATATTTCTGTATGTGATAAAAACATCTGACAAACACACATAAAACCAGAGGGCAGCAGATCATGTGAAAATATAATATTTGTGTCATTCTCAAAACTTTTGGCCATGACTGTAGAATCTGTGGGCAGAAAGTGAAGTGTGACCAGGGTGCCAATGTTGGTACCACGCCCCTGCATCAACACATGTAGTGTCACCATAAATTGGCTGGGGAAAACTGTGATGCTAATGTTGTTGTACAGCCTGACGCAGCAATTGTAGCATCTCATAGTGGCCCGCAACCCCTTCTCAAGAAGTCAAGGTTCCACCACCTCAGCGGAGGGGAGCTGTGTTTCCTTCCCATCATCTACTGGTCCTGATGGTCCTCCTACTCCTCGTCACTCATTTTGCCAACAATCGATCACCTAGATTGGAGAAAGACAACAGTATGCATGCACTCATCCAACATTACAGAAGCTGAACAAGCTACTGGTACTATAGTCCCTCCCTTTTCATGAGGTTGACTCTGCACCTTTCAGATAAATGATGGCTTGTGCCAAGCCAAAGTAGAGAGTCCCAAGCTGTCATTACTATGTCATTACCTGCCCTACACATGTATGTTGAGCAGAAGGTGGGCCTATCCTTGAGCCTGCCGGTTTCTGGTAAAGTTCATTGCAGCGACGACATGTGGAGCTATAACTATGGTCAAGAACAGTATATGTCCTTTCTGGCCCACTGTGTAAATATGGTTCTTGCCCAGCCACACTAGCAACTTGGCCAGGTGACTGCACTGCCACCTCTGTGTTCTCAAACTGTGAGTCCTGCGCCAATGTCCTCCTCTGCCTCCTTTTCCTCAACCTTGTCCTCAGCCTCCACTGTATGCCAAATTCAGAGTGCTCCTTCAGCATACCACCTATGTAAATCCTCGCAGTGTCACGCTGTTCTGCACCTGGTTTGCCTGGGTGAACGGAGTCACACTGGGGAGGAACTGCTCAGAGTCCTTCAAGAGGAAATGGAATCCTAGCTATCTCCAACTGAAGATCAGAACCATGGTCATCGATAAGAGGAAGAACATTGTGTCGGTGATGCATCAAGGAGGACTGATTCATGTGCCCTGCATGGTGCACATCTTTAATCTGGTTATAAAGCGGTTCCTGAAGTTTTCCACCCAACTGCAAGACATCTTGAAAATGGCCAGGAAACTGTGCATGCACCTCAGCCATTCTTACCTTGCAAAACACACCCTTCTTGAGCTGCAAAGGCAGAATAGCGTTCCCCAACATTCCTTGATATCCACCCATTGGGACTCTACCCTCCACATGTTAGACTGGTTATATGAGCAGAGGAAGGCCGTGAACGATTCCTTGATGATGCAGGTGGACAGGAGTGCTCCCCTGTGTAACTTTGACGCTAGACAGTGGCAGCTCATGCGTGACACCTGACGTTTGCTCAGGCCCTTTGAGAAGGCCACTTTATTTCCAACTTCCAGGAGTACAGAATGAATAATGTTATTCTACTCCGTCATGTCCTGAAGCAGATGCTGATAAATCTGGCTGGCCAGGGGACATGGAGCCTACATCTCACTACCACCTGATCTTTGTGGGGGCAGAACTGGCGGAGGAGGAGGACATTCATGCAAAAGCAATGAATACAGAAATTGGTGGTATAGGAGCTGGAGGGCAATGTGGAAGGTCAGGCAGATGACCTCGACACACCATGGCAGTATGCAGTGGAGATGGAGGCAGGGAAACCCTCCGAGTCCCTTGCGCAAATGGACAGAAGCATGCTGAGTTGCTTGTATTATCAGCTGTATTATCACCATTTGGCAGAGGGATTACTACTGGCTTTCCACAATGTTAGTTCCTCCCTACCGCTCCAAAATGAGGGCCTTTTTTCCACCTGCTGAGAGGGAGGATAAACTCAACTACTATTGAGACATCCTATGTAGTCAGTTGGCCGATGGCTATGTGCCCCATTGCCAATCCTTATAGTCTGAACAGGTGGCCTTCTGTGCTCTGCCATGACTGCTGAAGGGGGGGGGGGGCAGGAGCAGCACCAGCTGCATCAGCAGCAACTTAAGTCTGGAGTCTCTAATGAGCACTTTTCTTCTCCTTACTACTGAAGAAACCACCCACCAGCTGCAGCAGCAAAACATGAGCAGGACCTGAACCAACAGGTGGTGGCATACTTGGACTGCACCCTGTCATCGCACATTCAAGATCCCCTGGACTACTGGGAAGCCAAAGATTTGTGGCCACAGCTGGCTGAATTTTCCCTGGAAAAGGTTCCCTGTCCGCAGTAGTGTGGTATCGGAGAGGGTGTTTAGTGTGGCAGGGGCATAGTTACCCCAAGGAGAACTCAAACTAAAGTACAAAAGAGGATAAATATAGGTATAGGGATCAAAACAGACCAGGACAGCAGTGAACAAGAAATATATGCATATTCAAATGCAAAATGATTGCAAAATCACCAATCTGTTTGTGGTCTTTCTGGTTTATGCTGTATTACATTGACTTCAATCAACATGCGGTGTTGTCTCGATATAGTTCAAAGAACAAGATATCTGAATGACCATAAGGATAACAACTATTCTTAATATGGTCTTCAAGTAGTGTTGAGCGAGCATGCTTGGCCAAACTCGCTGTTCGGCCGAGCATGCCTACGCTCGGGTCCGCTCGGTGTTCGGCCGAACACAGAGTGTACTCGAGCGCAATGCTCGAGTCTCTTTCCCGCACGTTTGTTCGCTGCTACGCAGCAAATAAACGTGCAGGAGAGTACTGGCATTCACTGTAATGCTGATTTGTACGCTAATGCTACGCATTATATGCTAATGCGTAAGAATTTGTGTGCTAATGGTACGCATTGTACACTACTGCGTAAGAATTTGTATGCTAATGCGTACAAATTTTTATGCTAATGCAATGCATTGTACGCTAATGCGTACAAATTTGTATGCTAATGCTACGCATTGTACGCTAATGTGTACAAATTTGTATGCTAATGCTACACATTGTGCGCTAATGCGTACAAATTCAGTTAATTAGCATACTTTTATGAGTGAAAGGAGTAAAAGAGGAGAAGTCGCGATTCTGACCTTTTTCTATTAACCAGACACCCTCCCCTCTTCCGAGCGGGGGGTGCCTGGTTTAGTCCCATTGACTAACATTATGGTCGGGTGCTCGGCCGATCACTCGAGCACCCCCTAGTGCTCGGCCAGAGCACCTGAGCATACGAGCACAGAGGTGCTCGCTCAACACTAGTCTCAAGAAGAATTTGTATGTTCAACACTTATACATATATATCTACGTTATTAGTACCAATCAACACAGTTAAGTAATATGAAGTAATGCAGGAGACAATTATAGAAAGGGTCCTAGTTGACAATTGCAAGTGTAGAACATAAATTACCTGGTGCCGCAGAGAGTTTGGAGAGGAGAGTAGAGAGATGTGCGTGCGCTTGTAGAAACCTATGGAAGGTGCGCCACGTCGGAGGTAGTGCGGTCAACTGCCTCTCATACTAAAGTACAGTAACTGTTTCACTACCACAGCAGACTAGCTAGGCATGTTTCTGCAAAGCAAAGTGATATACAATGATGTACAGGATCCCTGCAGCCGGGAAATAGCTTATTTTTATCGTGCTTCGTCACAAATTCATTCAGGTTGAATCTAATTTTTTGGGAAAATCCGACGAGCATCTGAATCGAACATTGCTCATCACTAGTTATTAGTATGGCACAATTGGGGAATAATTGCTATTGGAGGCACTGTTAACACTACAGTAAGTGTACCCTGGCAGATAATTATATCTATTGGTGGGAAGCACTATTACTGTGGTGGGCACAGTATCAGCTTAGCACAATTAGTTTTTGATTACACTATTATTGTCAGGCACACTAGTTGCTGGATGCAGCTATCTTTTAGCGCACTGTGTGCCAATAATTATTGAAGGTGGTGTTGAGGTATATGGACCTGATGTAATGTATTCAATTGTTTGCAAATCCTGAATTTCCCACGTCTCCAGGATAATGTGAATGTAGTGTCCTGATTAATGTGACAAGACAAGAGCAATGTACCGTTTTATACTTTTATACTTTCATACTTTTATACTTTGTAACCTTTTATAAAGCTTGCGTATAATATATATATATTTGGCTGATGCAATAAGTCCAAGATGGCGCCTGTACTCTTATCAGCACCTAGCCATATCACACTTTCAGGGTAGTGACGTAGGATGGTGTGAGACTTCTCTCCAATCTAGAACCCATACGAGTACAAGAATGATGCATATGTAGTTTGCTATTTGCATGCTTACGTCCTTTTCCTGTGATGTATAAATATGTGTGTGTAAATAAAGGAGGCTCAGAGGCTAGGGGCGGAGAGCACGAGCTAAGAACTTGATACTGTACAGTAAGTTCGTCTCTTGTACTTTATCGGTGTGCACATGTGCTCTGGATAATTTGGAGTGACTGGCTGAATCCCAAAAGGACTGGTTGAGTCCCCCTTAACAGTGGCACTATCTGCATGGTACCAGTATTTTCAGGGTTATTGTTTCTGCAGTATGGTGTTGGGGAGCACATTGGGCACAGTATTGGGGGTGGCAGAATGGGGTGTTGAGAAGGTGAGGAGTATGATGGAAAAGTGGTAACCTAAGATGTCTGTCAATCTCTGCAGAGACAAGAGATGGCTAAAAGAAGTCATCATAGTGGTCTGGTCTGAATGGAGAAGATGAGGAAATAGAACATTTACTTCTGAGGAGACGTCACTGGATGTAAGAGGCACTGTATTATCTTGCATGTTTTGTAGAGCTGTAATCTTTTACAAGTATGTCTTTAACAGTAGGTCTTGAAGGAAGGGGTTAGGTTGATAAGTTAGCATAGAGGAGGGGTGCTGTTTCAATTTTCAAGCAACAGAGAGGCAAGGTGCTCCCCTGCCACTTGCCACAAGGAAATGAGGGAAGGGGGACCAAACTAAATTCTTGCACCATGAGCTTTTAGCTATGTCCCTGCTTAAACTCTTACACAACTGCCTACACAACTCCTCATGCCGTTTAGGTGCTCTCCAAAAGGAGATGCAGTATGACCCATATACCCATTTTATTAAATGCCTTGTGTGTGCACGATACCTTTTAGCATTATAGCAAAAGCATATTACTGCAAAAACTGCATTATTACCATTTTAATGTGTTAATATTGGTGTGCAGTGTGTTTGCAGAAGGGGAGGGACAATTAACTGTACCTTGGAGCCAGGGGTCATAGAATTCCTCCTGCCCTTTAGGGGTAGTGGTAGCGACAGTGGTAGTTTGGGGAAAAACAGAGCAGGGAATTAGGAAGGGAGCCAAGGAACCCACAATGACATATCACAATCTGATAGAAGTAATGGAAAGTGTGAGGATTATGATGATGATTGTGTGTTGGAAAGGACCTGGGAGCCAGATCGAGTGCTGAGAAGGAGGAGGAGACTGTGGCCTTTCCTTGTAACATTCTGTGTTCCCTGACTCTATGGATTTTTTGGCAGCCACATTGGAATACTTTGCTCTTGCTGTAATGCTTTATCTTGCTTCTAGTGTAATCTCAGAGATGGTTTTCAGTGCAGAAGGTGATGTCACACAAAGTTGTCCTCCACTACTGTACAAAACATCAATTTTGCTTACTGAGGTAGAAGCAGATGTTCAGTTCTATCTTTCAACTGCCGCCAGATGCAGCAGAAATGACAAACAACTGAGAAAGGACATGCCTCCTAAGCTGACTGGTTGAAATAAATGTAGTACAAAAAATGACCGTTTATAATGTTTGCCAGTAAAATATTTCACCGTGGCAATGTGTACCAGTACAAAAATGCTCCCTTATAATGTAAGACAGTACAACAATTTCCCAATATAAAAAAATACTCTTATAACATGTGCCAGTAAAAAAAAGAAACTTTTAGTGCCCCCTGTAGAACAAATGCTCCCATAGTGGCCCTTTATAATGTGTGCCAGTACAAAAATGCCCTGTTTTACAGCTGCAATGCTGGTCGCGGCTTTCAGCTGTATGGCTGTCCTAGGTACAGCAATGCAGTTGAATATGTAGAGATAAGCATTTCCACAATGGAAGCGCTCATTTCCCTTGGCTTCTGCTGCCCCCCTCTTGCCCCTACCTGGTGCTGCCAGAGGCAATCGCCTCATTGGTGGTGCACCTCTGCTTCACCAACACCTACAGTCATGGCCAAAAGTTTTGAGAATGACACAAATATTATATTTTCACATGATCTGCTGCCCTCTGGTTTTTATGTGTGTTTGTCAGATGTTTTTATCACATACAGAAATATAATTGCAATCATATTATGAGTAACAAAAGCTTATATTGACAGTTAGAATGAGTTAATGCAACAAGTCAATATTTGCAGTGTTGACCCTTTTTCTTCAGGACCTCTGCAATTCTCCCTGGCATGCTCTCAATCAACTTCTGGACCAAATCCTGACTGATAGCAGTCCATTCTTGCACAATCAATGCTTGCATTTTGTCAGAATTTGTAGGTTTTTGTTTGTCCACCCGTCTCTTGATGATTGACCACAAGTTCTCAATGGGATTAAGATCTGGGGAGTTTCCAGGCCATGGACCCAAAATCTCTATGTTTTGTTCCCTGAGCCATTTAGTTATCACCTTTGCTTTATGGCAAGGTGCTCCATCATGCTGGAAAAGGCATTGTTTGATCGCCAAACTGCTCTTGGACGGTTGGGAGAAGTTGCTCTCGGAGGACATTCTGGTACCATTCTTTATTCATGGCTGTGTTTTTAGGCAAGACTGTGAGAGAGCCTATTCCCTTGGCTGAGAAGCAACCCCACACATGAATGGTTTCAGGATGCTTTACAGTTGGCATGAGACAAGACTGGCGGTAGCGCTCACCTCGTCTTCTCCGAATAAGCTGTTTTCCAGATGTCCCAAACAATAGAAAAGGGTATTCATCAGAGAAAATGACTTTACCCCAGTCCTCAGCAGTCCACTCCCTGTACCTTTTGCAGAATATCAGTCTGTCCCTGATGTTTTTTCTGGAGAGAAGTGGCTTCTTTGCTGCCCTCCTTGAGACCAGGCCTTGCTCCAAGAGTCTCCGCCTCACAGTGCGTGCAGATGCACTCACACCTGCCTGCTGCCATTCCTGAGCAAGCTCTGCACTGCTGGTAGCCCGAACCCGCAGCTGAAACACTTTTAAGATACGGTCCTGGTGCTTGCTGGTCTTTCTTGGGCGCCCTGGAGCCTTTTTGGCAACAATGGAACCTCTCTCCTTGAAGTTCTTGATGATGCGATAGATTGTTGACTGAGGTGCAATCTTTCTAGCTGCGATACTCTTCCCTGTTAGGCCATTTTTGTGCAGTGCAATGATGACTGCACGTGTTTCTTTAGAGATAACCATGGTTAAAAGAAGAGAAACAATGATGCCAAGCACCAGCCTCCTTTTAAAGTGTCCAGTGGTGTCATTCTTACTTAATCATGACAGATTGATCTCCAGCCCTGTCCTCATCAACACCCACACCTGTGTTAATGGAGCAATCACTGAAACGATGTTAGCTGGTCCTTTTAAGGCAGGGCTGCAATGATGTTGAAATGTGTTTTGGGGGATAAAGTTCATTTTCTAGGCAAATATTGACTTTGCAAGTGATTGCTTTTAAGCTGATGACTCTTTATAACATTCTGGAGTATATGCAAATTGCCATTATAAAAACTGAAGCAGTAGACTTTGTAAAAATTAATATTTGTATCATTCTCAAAACTTTTGGCCATGACTGTACATACCTATATGCTCCATTTTGAAGCCAGGGGCCAGAATAGGATCTATGAGAGAATGGATTAGAAGGTTTTGTTAAATGATTTTGTAGTAAATTTAATTGTTTATTTATATAAATTTCTTGTTTCCTAATATATAATTGATACAAAAAATTCTGATTCTCCAAGTCAAGTATTTTTGATACTTCATTGTAATTCTTCTTTCTTTCTGCACATTTTGTCAAGTGGCCAATTTAATGATGAGAGCAAAATCTGAAAGCATCTTTGTAAACCTAAATATACAGTGCTTGGAAACTGACTCTGCACAAGTAAGGTCTCTATAGTCCTTAGAAAAGCAGTATTCTAACCTTTTTCTTTTTTGGATTCCCTAAAAGTGCTTATCAAGATGAATGGGAAACGTGGTGTGTAATTTCAAAAATGTAATTGCTTTTCTCTCTAGCTTTATCAAAGCATTTTCAAGGTCACCAGTGAGGAAAGGACAGATAAACCTAACATAAGACTTCAGTTTGTCTGACATTGCAGCATCCATGCAAACAATGCAATGTTCAATTTATTGTTCCTTATGTTCAGATTTTTTTCAAGTATGTTTACATCAGTATGTAAACTCTATATAACAAAAAGAATGACTGGGCTATTGAATCAAAGAAGAACAATATGGCAAGTTTTTCGAATCCCTTATAGATATTCAGTAGTGTTGAGCGAGCATGCTCGGCCGAACTCGCTGTTTGGCCGAGCATGCCTACGCTCGGGTCCGCTCGGTGTTAGGCCAAACACCGAGTGTACTCGAGCGCAATGCTACGCAGCAAATAAACGTGCAGGAGAGTACTGGCATTCACTGTAATGTTGATTTGTACGCTAATGCTACGCATTGTATGCTAATGCGTACAAATTTGTATTGTAATGCTACGCATTGTACGCTAATGCCTACGAATTTGTATACTAATGCGTATGAATTTGTATGCTAATGCTACGCATTGTACGCTAATGCGTACAAATTTGTATGCTAATGCTACGCATTGTACGCTAATGCGTACGAATTTGTATGCTAATGCTACGCGTTGTGCGCTAATGCGTACAAATTCAGTTAATTAGCATTCTATTAACCAGACACCCTCCCCTCTTCCGAGCAGGGGGTGTCTGGTTAAGTCCCATTGACTAACATTATGCTCAGGTTCTCGGCCGAGCACTCGAGCGCCCCCTAGTGCTCGGCCAGAGCACCCGACTATACGAGCACAGAGGTGCTCGCTCAACACTAATATTCAGTCATTGCGCTAAATTTCTGGTGGACCACTGGAAAATGAAAGCAAAAGTTGGTAAAAGTATTGTTTAAGCATTTTTTTTTTGTGATGCTCAGCAAGAAGTGTTCAGCATATATGAGTGTTTATGTGAGAAGCAGGGATATACAAAATGTATAAAATAGAACGACAGTCAGCTCCAAACTTTTATAATAGGGGACATCTGTGCTCGGAAACTTGAGTAGGCAGGCTGTATAAGCAAACAAAAAAACTCAAGATTTATTGCATATGTATTAAAAAGCTTGTGTGAGCAGGTGCTGCATGCACAGTCAACGCATTTTGGACTAAAAATCCTTAATCATGATCTCATGAACAAACTCACATAACAGACATTTAAATAAAAACAGCAGTCACATGACCGCAGAGATGAATGTCCCAAGCTGCCGATGGAGACTAATAGCAGCAAATCAAATCCAACATACAATTTAGGCCCTCAGGGACTCTAACTTGTAGCAAAAACATCCAGTTTCCAATTTTCCTTGGTGAACAGCTTTTTAGTATTACTATCCCCTCTGTATGGTTTGGACACACACTTCTTTCACTTTCTTTCAATCAAATTTCCTAAACTAACTCTTATTTATTTTGTTTTACTCACAAGTGCATCTCAATAAATTAGAATATCATCAAAAAGTTTTTTTTTTCAGTAATTCAATTCAAAAAGTGAAACACATATTATATAGAGTCATTACAAACAGAGTGAACTTTTTCAAGTGTTTATTTATGTTAATGTTGTTGATTATGGCTTATAGCCAAGGAAAACCCAAAAGTCATTATCTCAGAAAATTAAAATATTAGATTAGAACAACTGTAATTTTTTTAAACACAGAAATGTTGGCCAAATGAAAAGTATGTCCAGTAAATGTACTCAATACTTGGTTGGGGCTCCTTTTGCATGAATGACTGCATCAATGTGGCGAGGCATGGAGGCATTCAGCCTGTGGCACTGCAGAGGTGTTATGGAAGCTCAAGTTGCTTTGATAGCGGCCTTCAGCTCGTCTGCATTGTTGGGTTTGGTGTCTCTCGTAGATTCTCTATGGGGTTAAGGTCAGGCGAGTTTGATTAAGCACAGTGAGACTGTGGTTATTAAACCAGGTATTGGTACGGAGGCAGTGTGGACAGGTGCCAGGTCATGCTGGAAAATAAAAATTCCATCTCCAAAAAGCTTGTTGGCAGAGGGAAGCATGAAGTGCTCTAAAATTTCCTGGTAAATGGCTGCACTGACTTTGGTCTTGATAAATATAAATATAACAGTAGACATACACCAGCAGATGATATGGCTCCCCAAACCATCACTGATTGTGGAAACTTCACACTAGACCTCAAGCAGCTTTGATTGAGTGCCTCTCCTCTCTTCCTCCAGACTCTGGGTCCTTGATTTCCAAATGAAATGCAAAATTTACTTTCATCTGAAAAAAACACCTACCCCAAATTTAGGAAAGGTCTTTTCTTAACCATCCTATCAAGGCTGTGGTTCTCCCTGTTGCTTGTGCACCTTTTTCTACCACCCTTTTTCCTTCCACTCAACTTTCCATTAATATGCTTTGCTACAGCACTCTGTGAACAGCCAGCTTCTTTAGCAATGACCTTTTGTGGCTTATCCTCCTTGTGAAGTGT
>ONZH01010919.1:0-57364 GCA_900303285.1 Rhinella marina | reverse complement strand
AAAAAAAGCGACAAAAAACGGCAAATCGCCATTTGGACGCTTTTTTCCGCCACACAATTCGCCGTATTGGAATTTTTTTTTTATATTTTAAAAGTACAGGCGTTTTCGGTCACGGTGATACCCATGATGTCTATATTTATTGTTATTTAGGTATTTATTTTTTACTTATACGGAAAGGGGGGTGATTTGAACTTTTACATCTTTTTTATTTTTTATATATTTTTTAACATTTTTTTAAAAATTTTTTTTTTACTATTAGAAAGCTCAAATATGGGCTTATATATTGTGGCTTTTTTTTTCTTTATGAGCAATTATGGATTTTAGAGACTCAGAAATCCATGAATTGCTCATTTCTTATCCTGACCTGCCATCTAGTGGCCAGAATAAGAATTGCACTTTGAAAACTGTAATCCTCACCAGCGAGGATTACAGTTTTCATACGGTGTACAGACACCCCGATTGGCCACACGGGGTGTCTGTACACTACCCGGAAGCGAATGCTTCCGGTTTGAAACGCAACTAGGTGCCGTGATCACGTGTGATCACGGCATCTAATCTCCGAGGAAGACACCGCCGATGGCGGTAAGTAGCGGCAAGTCTCTGCTGTTAGAAACAGCAGAGACTTGCCGGCCATGACGCCCGCCGCACTCGCGAGCGGGCGCCATGTGCCCGCATCGCCCCAGCGCCGTACATGTACGGCGCTGGGCGCGAAGGGGTTAAAGGTAGTCTACTTAACTGAATATGTACGCATTAGCGTACGCATACACTGCGTCTGCGAACATTCCTACTCAAGTAACGAACATATAGTCTAGCGTTGTCATAGGTACGCTACTTAACTGATTATGTACGCATTAGCGTACATTCTCAATAAATATGCGTATATTTTGCGTCCCCGTTAATTTAACCAGATTCGTCACAAACTTTCTGAAAATTCGGTTCGATGACGAACCGAACTTTTGGGAAAGTTCGTAACGAATCTGGTTTGTTACGGTTCGGTTCGCTCATCCCTACTCCTCATAGAAATCGATTAAATTAATTATTAGTTATAAAGAGCAAACAAAAATCATATATATCAAAATGGGGTAAATTTTGGTATTTTTTGCTCTAGGGGTGCATCAGATGGTTTTCAAATGTGACATGGCAACAAGAGATGAGCGAGCATACTCGTCCGAGCTTGGTGCTCGTTCCGAGTATTAGGGTACTCGTAAGTGCTCGCTGCTCGGACGAGTATCTCACCATGCTCGAGGAAATGGCAACTTCCGCATTGTGCTTTTTTGGCGCCTATAAACACAGCCAATCACAAGCCAGGAGACTCTACGGTACACCCAGCATCGCGTGGGGCCCTTACATGTCGATAGCAGGGGTTGGCTGGCCTGATCAGGTGACCCTGGAATATACTAGTGACTGGCCGCGGTGCTCGGCTCAGATGCCGTCTGGATGTCGTTAGGGATAGAGCTGCTGCCTTTCAGGGACAGTGTTAGGGCCTGCATTTAGTTCTCTGTTAGGCAGGAATCACCCACAAAGAACCCAACAGCCCTTCTAAGGGCTAGAAGACATTTTTTTTGTCTCCTGCTTGGCTGGCAGGCTGGCACTAGTAGTGCAGCTATCGCCATATATAACCCCCTTTTTTTTTATGTTATATCTCAGTGATACAAATCCATTGCACACAGCAGTGTGGAACCATTCTGTGTGTCACAGTTCAGTGCACTCACTATTTTCTGTCCAGGTGACACTTTCTGTACGTCACTGAATACAACCAAGTCATTTGCTGCCTGTCACGTATACAGCTTGATCCTAAAAATCTCTGTGCGACATTTGTCTGGGTCTGAGTCTAAATAGCCACCGTCAGTAGGGTGTCAGTCAGCTGTACGATAGTTTCTGCACGTCACGTTCCAAAAAAAACAAAAATCCAAAACAAAATATACAAAAAAAATAGTTTTTTTTTTTTGTTTTAGCTGAGTGATACAAATCCATTTCACACAGCTGCGTGTAACCTTTCTGTGTGTCACAGTTCAGCACACTCACTCCAATCCATATATTCTGTCCAGGTGACACTTTCTGTACGTCACTTAATTAAACCAGACTGAACACGTTTGTGGGTTTCAGTAAACCAGGCCCGTTTATTTATTTTTTTTTTATATCATACACTTATATAAAGAAAATGTTGAACCCCAGGGCTAAGGGTCGAGGACGAGGGCATGGGCATGGGCATTCAATTACTGCAGGGGGCAGAGGCCGTGGTCCTGGGCAGGGCGAGACAGTACCTGCTGATGAGGGAGCAGGGGAACGCCGCAGAGCTACACTCCCTAGCTTCATGTCTCAACTTACAGGGACACGTGGTAGAGGACAGTGCGAACAGCTGATGTTGTGGATTGCGGACAATGCTTCAAGTAATTTGTCCACCAGTCAGTCTTCCACGCATTCCACCCACGTTACCCAAGGGAGCACTGCTCTGGCTCCTCCACCTCAACCTCCTATCCCCCAGTCTGCCCCCTCCCAGGAAAATTTGGAATGCGATCCGGCATACTCTGAGGAACTGTTTTCTGGACCCTTCCCAGAGTCACAAACCACTTCTCAGGTTGCTGCTGACCTCGTTCCCGATGCCCAAGTTTTCCAACTGTCGCAGTCTGTGGGTGATGATGATGGTGATGATGACAATGTTGAGTTAGTGGAAGAAGTTTGTAAAGAGGTGTCAGATGATGAGGAGACACGGTTGTCAGACAGTGGTGAAGTTGTTGTAAGGGGAGGAATTCCCAGGGGGGAGCAGACTGAGGAATCAGAGGATGACGAGGTGACTGACCCAAGCTGGGTTGATATGCCGAGTGAAGACAGTGCTTCTGAGGCGGAAGCGAGTGCTGCACCAGAAAGGGTTGTAAGAGGCAGTGGTGTGGCCAGAGGGAGAAGCAGGGCCAGAGCTGGTGCATCAGCAGCAACTGTTTGACATAGTGAAGCTCCCGTGGCGAGGCCTAGATGTTCGCAAGTCTGGAGGTTCTTTAAAGAAAGTGAGGATGACCGACGGATTGTGGTGTGCAACCTGTGCCACACCAGGATCAGCAGGGGTGCCACCACTACTAGCCTAACCACCACTAGCATGCGCAGGCATATGAGTGCTAAACACCCCACTCAATGGAATGAAGGCCGTTCACCACCTCCTGCGGGTCACACCACTGCTCCACTCGCTGCCTCTGCTAGTCAACCCCCTGCCCAGGACCCCGGCACGAGCGCCTCCCTTCCGGATAACAACACCTTCGCCTCCATGATCCTCCACAGTGTCCACCAATGTGTCCCAGCGCAGCGTTCAGCTGTCTTTACAGCAGACGCTGGAGCGCAAGAGGAAATACAGTTCCACCCACCCACATGCCCAAGCCCTCAATGTCCACATCTCCAAATTGCTTAGCCTGGAGATGCTGCCCTATAGGCTGGTAGAGACCGAGGCCTTTCGCAATTTCATGGCGGTGGCTGCCCCTCGGTATTCGGTCCCCAGCCGCCACTATTTTTCCCGATGTGCCATCCCAGCCCTACACCAGCACGTGTCACAGAACATCATCCGTGCCCTGACTAACGCTGTTTCTGAGAAGGTCCACCTAACCACGGACACGTGGACAAGTGCTGCTAGGCAGGGACACTATATCTCACTGACGGCACATTTGGTTAACTTGGTGGAGGCTGGGACCGAGAATGACCCTGGGGCCGCTCATGTACTGCCCACACCGAGGATTTTGGGGGGCCTACCTCGGTCACGGTCTCTCAGACATACAATGCCTCCTCCTTCTCCCACCCCTCTTCCTCCTCCACCGAATTACCATTCGTGGGCACGGCGCCTTCAGTCGGTAGCTCTAGGCGCAGCAGCAGTGCCGTAGGAAAGCGCCAGCTGTTGGTGCTCAAACTGCTGAGCTTAGGTGACAAAAGGCACACCGCCCAAGAGCTGTTACAGGGCATCACGGCGCAGACCGATGTGTGGCTGGCACCGCTGAACCTCAAGCCAGGCATGGTTGTGTGTGACAAAGGGTGTAACCTGGTGGCGGCTCTGCAACTCGGCAGACTGACACATGTGCCCTGCCTGGCCCACGTGCTCAATCTCATAGTTCAGCGGTTCCTCAAGACATACCCCAATCTGTCTGATTTGCTCACCAAGGTGCGCCGCATCTGTGCGCATTTCCGCAAGTCGAACACAGATGCTGCCACTCTCAGGGCAGCGCAGCGCCGCCTACAACTGCCCGCTCACCGACTGTTGTGCGACGTGCCCACGCGATGGAATTCCACACTAAACATGTTATCCAGAGTTTACCAGCAGCGCAGAGCGATTGTAGACTGCCAGATGTCATCTTCCACCAGAACTGGTAGTCAGGTCAGTCAGATTCCTCAAGTCTACAATGAGGAGTGGACGTGGATGTCTGATATCTGCCAGGTGTTGACCAACTTTGAGGAGTCAACACAGATGGTCAGCGGCGATGCCGCCATTATCAGCCTCACCATCCCGCTGCTTTGCCTGTTGAAAAACTCACTGATCAGCATCAAGTCGGATGCTTTGCGCTTGTCACAAGAGACGGTGGAGGAAGATCCATCGCTTGATAGCCAGAGCACCCTCCGGTCTATTTCTCAGCGCGTATCGGAGGAGGGGGAAGAGGATGAGGAGGAAGAGGAGGAGAATGTCGGCGAGACAGTAGAGGGTACCAGTGCTCAGTACTTAACGCTTGAGCGTGTATGGGCTGAAGAGGAGGACTTGGAGGAGTAGGAGGAGGAGGAGGAAATGGAGAGTCAGGCCAGTGAGGAGAGGGAATTCTTGCGTGTTGGGACTCTGGCGCACATGGCAGACTTCATGTTAGGCTGCCTATCCCGTGACCCTCGCGTTAGAAGAATTTTTTCAAACACCGATTACTGGGTGTTCACTCTCCTGGACCCACGGTACAAGCAGAACCTTTCCACTCTCATCCCTGCAGAGGAAAGGAGTATGAGAGTGAATAGATATCAACAGGCCCTGTTGCACAAGCTGAAACAATTCTTCCCATGGTTCTGTGGGCCAAGTAAAGGGGGAGAGTAGGCGAGCAGGCAGCTTGTCCAGCACTGGCAGGGAAACGCTCTCCAAGGCCTTTGCCAGTTTTATGTCACCCCAGCAAGACACTGTCACCTGTCCCCAGTCTAGGCAGAGTTGGGGGGAGCTGTACAGAAAGATGGTGAGGGAGTACCTAGCTGACCATACCAACGTCCGTAGCGATCACTCTGCTCCATACAACTACTGGGTTTCAAAGCTGGACACGTGGCCTGAACTGGCGCTGTACGCCTTGGAGGTGCTGGCCTGCCCTGTCTCTAGCGTGCTGTCAGAGCGGGTATTCAGTGCAGCTGGTGGCGTCATCACCGATAAGCGTACACGCCTGTCAACTGACAGCGCTGACAGGCTGACGCTTATTATAATGAACAAAGCCTGGATTTCACCGGAATTCAAATCTCCTCCGGGGGAAAGCAGCTAAAGATTTAAATATCTTATGTATCCGATTCCTCTTCTCTACTCCTCCTACTCCTCCTCCTCCTCCATATCGTCTTTGCCTAACGCTGACCAAAAAAAGCCATTTTTCAGAGGTCCAACTGGCACTCTTTTACCACAATTTTTCAGGAGGGCCCCCTACAGGCCCTCTGTCCAAACTATTTTTCCGGAGGTCCACCTACAGGCCCTCTCTCCAAACAATTTTTCCGGAGGTCCACCTACAGGCCCTCTCTCCAAACAATTTTTCCGGAGGTCCACCTACAGGCCCTCTGTCCAAACAATTTTTCCGGAGGTCCACCTACAGGCCCTCTCTCCAAACAATTTTTCCGGAGGTCCACCTACAGGCTCTCTGTCCAAACAATTTTTCCGGAGGTCCACCTACAGGCCCTCTCTCCAAACTATTTTTCTGGAGGTTCACCTACAGGCCGTGTCTCCAAACAATTTTTCCGGAGGTCCACCTACAGGCCCTCTCTCCAATTCCAATTTCCAGTTTTATTTGTGCAAACTGCGTAAATTTTTATTTTTGGGATAGGTGTGAAAAATAATATTACCTGCGTATCTATATTGCCCAACATTGGATATGGTAGCAAGTAGAAGACCAAACACATGCTGCCCACAGGGTTCCGCAAATTCCTTGTCCACAATGTCAAGGAGCTCGAGGTTCTGTTGATGAGCAACAAGTCCTTCTGTGCTGAAATCGCCCACAACGTCTCCATCTAAGAACCTAAAGACCATTGTGGAGAGAAAGGCACAGCTTGCCATCAAAGTGACGAACCCCAACGCCAGACTGCGCAGAGAAGATAACGAATAAATATCTCTGTGGTTATTTGTGCTAAATAAAAGTTAAATAAACTAAAAAAAAAAAAAAAATTGATCTGTTCCTGTGCCTGATCCACCCAAGTTGAATCTGTCCCATCATGAGAAAGTCCCCCAAAGAGTCCCCGCTGTAACTTGCTTCCCATACAACTACCTCACCCCCTGACACCTGTGTCTCGCCATTGTCCACCACCTTCTCAGACAACACTGGTAAATCCCCACTGTCAGCACACGGAGACTGCAAAAGGTCTTGCGAATTGGGGCAGAGAATGTTCTGGGCTAGCACATCAGAGAAGGGGTGACTATGGGGTTCCAGGGAGTACGTGACCACATGCAATCTCCATTTAAAAAGTCATGCCACACTTGATCGAGCTCATAATTGACAATTGTACCGGTTGATGCTACATTTTTAAGTTGGGGTCCTGCGTCGTCATTCTAAATACATCCGGCTGTTGTCACCACCACACACGCTAGCCCAGGGGGCACTCCTCTGGCTCTTCCAGCGAAACCTCCTTCCCCCCAGCCTGCCCCCCCACCTACAGGCCCTCTCTCCAAACTATTTACCCGGATAGGGGACGTCTTAGATATTGTACAGATTTTTTTTTGGTTCTTCTTTTACTTGCCTCCTGACCTGTGATAGGCAGAGCATGGACACGTCCCCTTAGCTGCAGTGGGAAAGACACTCCCCTGGCCAGAGCAAGCTCTTTTTCCGTTTTCCGTGGTCGAAAAATCCATGAAATATAAGGTCCCAAGATAGGGGACGTATACGGTATTAAACTGAGAAGAATCGATACCATACCGTTTGATGCTACAGTTTTTCCAAATCCATTCCGGCTGTTGTCACCACCACACACGCTAGCCCAGGGGGCACTCCTCTGGATCTTCCAGAGAAACCTCCTTCCCCCCAGCCTGCCCCCCTACTACAGGCCCTCTCTCCAAACAATTTACCCGGATAGGGGACGTATTAGATATTGTACTGATGTTTTTTGTTTTTTTTCTTTTAATTGCCTCCTGACCTGTGATAGGCAGAGCATGGACACGTCCCCTTAGCTGCAGTTGGAAAGACACTCCCCTGGACAGAGCAAGCTCTTTTTCCGTTTTCCGTGGTCGAAAAATCCATGAAATATAGGGTCCCAAGATAGGGAACGTATACGGTATTAAACTGAGAGGAATCGATACCGTACCGGTTGATACTAGAGTTTTTCCAAATCCATCCGGCTGTTGTCACCACCACACACGCTAGCCAAGGGGGCACTCCTCTGGCTCTTCCAGCGAAACCTCCTTCCCCCTACCTACCGGCCCTCTCTCCAAACAATTTACATGGATAGAGGACGTATTAGATATTGTACTGATTTTTTTTTAGTTCTTCTTTTACTTGCCCCCTGCGATAGACGGGAATCGAAACCAGGTTAACTGCTTGGGAAGCAGCTATGCTCACCACTTTACCACCAACAGCCACAGCAACTGATAAGAACAGATACTAAACTTGATGTCAGCTGCAGTGCCAGCATGAGCAGTGGTGTCACCTGCAGGCGGTGATGGACCTTCGTTGCACCTAGTTGGGTGCTTCCCTAACATGTGATGGGTATTTGCCTCGCCTTTCTTGGTCTGGGTGAGCACAATTGCCATAAGGGTAACCACCAGGCTGTTGCCTGAGAATTTGGGGTAATGGTGGGATTAGGCAGCCTCAGAGGCATCCATGCATGCTGCCCCTGCTGTTTCCTGTCCATTTCCGTGGTGTTTCCATCATTTTCTGAGGTTTCCAGGTTTTCACCCAGCCTTCCCTAGGCAGAGACTTGGTCCCCTGCAAAAATGCTCGAGTCTCCCATTGACTTCAATGGGGTTCGTTATTCGAAACGAGCACCCGAGCATCGGGAAAAGTTTGACTCGAATAACGAGCAGCCGAGCATTTTAGTGCTCGCTCATCTCTAATGGCAACTTAAATTATCCCAGTGAAATCTGCCCTCCAAAATCCACATGTCGCTCCTTTCCTTCTGCGCTTTGCCGTGTGCCCATACAGCAGTTTACGATCACAAATTGTTTTTTTTTTTCTGTAAACTACAGAATCAGGGTAATAAATATTGAATTTTGTTTTGTTACCAGAAAAAAATGGATTAAAATGGAAAATCGGCCAAAAAAGTGAAATTCCATCTACATTTTCCTTTAATTCTTGTGGAACACCTAAAGGGTTAACAAAGTTTGTAAAATCATTTTTGGCTACTGTAACAAAATCTGAGATAGATAGATAGATAGATAGATAGATAGATAGATAGATAGATAGATAGATAGATAAGTGATATATAGATTTTCCAGAATTTTTATTATCAATAGCTGATTCTATGTTAGTGTCTTGATCTGTTAGGGATCTATGCAAATTGTGCCTCTAGATGCCAACCAGTCTGCACGAGGTGAGGAAACTCCATTTAGCACTGGTCTGCTACTTACAAGCCGTATGGGCATACTAATGAAGACCTGTAAGAGGCCACTAAAAATGCAGGGCAACCTCAGACATGTCGGCTTCTAACCCAGCAGGTGGTCTAAGCCATTCAGTAGGTAGGTTAAATAATATCAGAAGCCATAACTCCGACCTCATAACACCCACAACCTCAGAACCCTAATAATTGTGTTTAGCCTGACATGGGCTTCGTGTAGAGTCTAGACACGTTATACTGGACAGGAGACATTTCTCAGTATTCAGGATCTCGCCTCCAGGAAGTCATAACTCAATCATATTTGGTATTGGTATGACCGGGACGAGTCAACTCAGATTATGGAAACTTACCTGTACCTGCAGTTTGTATCATATGGCGCGAAATTCATGTGATTCATATTGGCACATGGGTCAGCAGTTTGGGAAAACCTGAATAATATCTGACGTCCCAAAAGGCCGGACCCAAGGAGGAAGGAGGTTCCTTCCCAGCCCACCCCCCGGCTGTCAGCCATTTGGGGATCCACCTTGCTTGGAGTGACTGTCCGTATCCTCAGCTGTCCCCACAGCCGGAATATAACTGCTGCATCTCAGTAAGACAATATTCTGTATTTTATCCCTTTTATTTTATCTGTTCACTGCACTGTTCTTGTATGTATATTTTTGTTTTATTCTTTTATCTGACACTGTCTTTTTGTATTGCACTGCACTATTGTGTATTAAATTTATAAATTGATAAGTCCCTTCCTTGTCGTCTTATAAAACTTGCTCCTTCGAAGGGAATAACGTTACCGGTAGTGTGTTGGGGAATTTTAGGCCCCATATAGATAACTTTTGTTTCAGTGTTTATTTCAGGTTGAGAGAATACGTGAGTATTGCCTTATAGTATAGGTGGTGGCAGCAATTGTGAATATTGGGGTGTTAGAAGCTAGGGGAGTAAATTTGCATAATTCCGTCATCTAGATTAGGTGGGTGGGAATTTATGTGTCAAATTGATGAGCTCACTAGTATAATTCACCCTCGTGACGTGATCCGAGATCAGGGATCGTCACAGCTACCTTGAGGGGTGTAGTTTCTAAAATGGGGTCATTTTGGATAGTTTTTATTATGTAAGCCTCACAAAGTGACTTCAGACCTGAACTGGTCCTTAAAAAGTGGGTTTTGGAAATTCTCTTAAAATTTTAAGATTTTTTTTCTAAATTTCTAAGCCTTCTAACGTCCAAAAAAATGAAATGTCAGTTTGAATATGATCCAAACATGAAGTATGAAAACTTATGAGAACTTCTATGATTAACACATGATACATTCAGGTGTCACACAATATACATATTAGATATACTGTATGTAGTAAACTTTGGATTACTGCTGTACTGAGATACGTTTCTGTACAGCATTAATATGTATGGCCTCTGATGAGCCAAAGTCAGTTGTTCTCAAAGTCTTGATAGACTTTACTGAATAACTTAGGTATTTGATTTTTATAGTGGAAAACCACGTTAAAACTTGGAGAGCTAAACCCAGCTTTGGCTGAGTGGCTTTCCACTTTAAAAATCAAATACCAAAGTTATTCACAAAGTATCGCGAGACTTCGAGAATTACTGACTTTGCCTCATCGGAGTTTAATTCTGTACAAAGATGATTCTCTGTATGTAGATATTCTGGGCAGTCCCAGATTTCAGCAGGCAGCTGTCTCTACTTCCATAGGATGCAGAGACAGTTGCCTGTAATGATGAAGCAGAAAGCAGTCTTCTCCCTGTTTCATTATTTCTCCCCCTGTTGGCTCTCCACACTGCTGGTCTGTATAGGGGGCACAGCCAGCCATGAGTCAGCTGTGCTCCTCCTTTTCCTCCTACACAGACCAGCAGCTCCAAGTGTATCCTGCTGATGCTTGGGAGATCAGAAGAACCAGGTGAGTATGTAGTTTTTATTTTTATTTTTTTTTTAACTTTCTGTGATGGGGACATATACCTAGGCAATTACTGTGAGGGGGAACATAAGTGGGCATATTACTGTGAGTGGGCACATATCAGGGTCAAACTACTGTGAGGGGGCACATATCAGGGAAAAAAACTACTATGAGGGGGCACATAAATAGGCATATTATTGTGAGGGGGCATATATCTTTGCATAACTACTGAGAGGGGCACATATCTGGGTATAACTACTGAAACAGGGCATGTGCCTGGGCAAAACTACTGTGAGGGGGACATATTTAGGCATAATACTGTGAAAAGGGAAATATCTGGGCAAAACTACTGTGAGGGGGCACATATCTGGAAAACGCTGCTGTGAGAGGGCACATATCTGTGCATGGTTACTGTGAGGGGGACATATCTGGGCATAACTACTGTTAGGGCACACATCTGGGCATAACTACAGTGATGGGGCACATATCTGGGCAAAACTACTGTGATGGGCACATATCTAGGCATAATACTTTGAAAGGGGCACATATCTGAGCAAAACGTCTGTGACGGGGCAAATCTGGACATCTCTACTGTGAGAAGTCACATATCTGGGCTTCATTACTGTGAGGGGGACATATCTGGGCATAACTACTGTGAAGGGGGCACATATCTGGGCATAATCTGTGAAGGGGTACAATGTGGGCATAACTACTGTGTGATAACATAAAGGAGGAATAATTACTATGTAGGGGCATTTAGGGGACTAGGTGGGATTAGGTGTCAGAGATGGGGAGAGTCAGAGACGTGGCCCAGAGCAGAAAAAAATTGCCGTGGCTTGCTTTGCATCTGTAATTCCAACAAACCTTATCTGTTATTGTGGTGCAGTTCTGTGTTGCAGGGTGTATTTATAGGAAATATATGCACGTCATTAACCATTCTGCGGTGCATTTAAATTGTTCTACAGTTTCTTTTGGGGTGTATTAGTGTAAAAAAAGTATATCTTATTTATCGTGTCGCAGTGCATTTACTTTGTACTACAGCCTATTTTGGGGTGTATAAATGTAAAAAAGTACATCTTATTTGCAGTTTCACAGTTCATTTACATTATACTACACATGTTTTTGCGGGTGTTGTAATACTATAAAAAGTACATCTTATTTGCCATTCTGCAGTTCAGTTACATTGTACTACACACTTTTTTGCGAGTGTTGTAATAGTATAAAAAGTACATCTTATTTGCCTTTCTGCAGTTCAGTTACATTGTACTACACACTTTTTTGAGGTTTGTTAGTGTAAAAAAAAAAGTATGTTTTATTTTCCACTGTGTGGTCAAGTTACTTGTTCTACATGTTCTTTTTTGTGGTGTATTCATTTCTTTTTAATTTCAGAATTTTATCTAACAGTATGTCAGACAGACAAGTGACATGCCCTTCAAAGGGAACGGCAGTGGCCAAAATGTTTCTGTCACAGGCAGCTGAAGAAGGGGGGTGGCATCTAGAGGTCGTGTCTTGACCAGCAACCCAGCGGTGCCACTTTTAAGGAAGGACAAGCTACTAGAGGACAGTAAGAAGCTACTGCTTAGCCAAGATCTGGAGGAGACATCCTTTGCTTCCACTGGTTCTGTAGGCGGACAAGTAGCAATGATGAGAGTCACGTGGGAGCTGATGTTAAGAGCAGTCAGGCTTCTGGCCCTGAGACCATTGAGGGGGATATCAATGATGTGCAGACAGTAGTGGATGATGATGAAGCCAATTGCACTTGGGAGCCAGGTGAAGAAGAGGCTTCATCATCATCATCAGGGTGGAAGCTTGCATGTGAGGCAGCAGCTGAGCATGCAAGATGGTAACGTGGCCGTGAGTAAGCAGGGTAGCAGCAATGTCGGGGGCCAAACGTGCCTGGGGTAGACGTCTGCTTCGAAGGACACTACCTGCTTGGGAAGTAGTGGTGCAGGGGTTCACGGAAGCAGTGGTAGCAGGCAGTCAGTACAGAGTGTTGGGGGGAAAACGCCATACTCGGCGGTGTGGCAATTTTTTGTTAGGCCGTCAGGAGAGGTGAACATTGCCATTTGCCAAATTTGTGGTCAGAAGTTGAAGCATCAACACATGACACAAAATCAGGACCATGGTGGCCAACAACGGGAATAACATGACACTACGTCAAGGAGGACTGAACCATGTGCCCTGCATGAAGCGTATGTTCAATCTGGTTGTCAAGCGGTTCCCGAAGTCTTCCGTCCATCCACAAGACATCCTGAAAATGGCTAGGAAACTTTGCATGCACTTCAGCCACTCGTACACCACAAAGCACACCCTCCTTGAGCTGCAGGGACAGAATGGCATCCCCCGACATAGGCTAATATGCAACATTTCGATCCATTTGAATTCCACCCTCCATATGTTGAACCGATTACATGAACAGAGAAAGGCCATAAACAATTTCTTGATGATACAGGTGGACAGAGGTATTTCCCTGTGTAACTTTGAAGTTAGCCAGTGGCAGCTCATGCGTGACGCCTGCCATTTGCTTGGGCCCTTTGAGGAGGCCACTTTCCCCAGTCGTCTCCATGACAGCACATCCTGAGACTGTCTCTCCTCTGATAGGACAGGAAAAAACACAGAGAGGTTTAAATTCCCTCCCCTTCCCTCCACCACCAGTGTTTTTCCTGTCCTGCCAGAGGAAGGAAGCTCAGAGAGGTGCTGGGAGACCCTCTGGGGTTTTCTGGCAGTATTTTTCTTTTTTTTTTTTTCTCTCTTTTTCTTTGCACTTACCTGTGCAGCACGGCAGGCCGGGACCGGGATCCTCTGTTGGCTCTCCCCTTCCCTTCCATGACAGCCTGCACCTGGGGTCCGAAATTGGAGGGCCCCCGGCAGTATTTCCCTGCGCCTGCAGCCTGTTTGAGGCCTAAGAACAGGGAGATGGGCGGCTGGAGCGACGCTAAGACGCGATTCCCTCCGGCCGCCGGGTGATGACATCAGACGCTGGGAGCGCGGCGCGTGCGTCATGGCATCACTCCCGGTGCCCGAAACCCGGAAGTGCGTGCCGCATAAAGGACGCGGCTAGACTCCATGGCTTCCTCTACGTGCCAGCAGCTCCCGGAGAGGAGCAGAAGCGTTCTTCGCCGGCGCCAGCCGAATCCAAAGAAGCGCAGCAAGAGGCACCAGCGGCGGCAGCTCTTTCCAGCTGCCTTCAGGGGAAGGGCCCCTCGGGATAATGAGCACCCCAGTCACCCCATGCTCAGGACCAGAGCCAGCCCCTAAGCAGGGAACCGTGAGTAGCCTAACCTCAGGCAAATATGCTACCCTCGTGTTTTCTTGGTGGCTGACTCTTCTCTCCCTCGGTTTTTTCAGGGAGAAAAAGGGTCATCTTCCTCCACTAGACCTAAGTCTAGAAAATGTGGAGTCTGTGCAAAGTGGTTATCCCCTTCTGGATCTAAACCCCTTTGCAAAGAATGCACAGCAGGTGTCATTAAGGGAGAATCATCTAGCTTCTTAGAAGACATTAGGACGCTGGTCAAGCAGGAGGTACAGTCAGCAATGTCCTCCCTCTCCCCCAGGTGCCCTCCCCCGCAAGCACCTAGAGAGTCTCTGGCCGCAGATAGCGGTTCAGACTCGGATGCCCCTGTCCGGTCCGATTCAGATCTCTCCAAAGTAGGCGACTCAGAGGAAGAAAACGAATATAAGAGGTTTCTGTTCAATCCAGATGACTTAGAAGAATTGATTAAAGCCATCAGAGCCACGATCCGTATGGAAATCCCCAAAAAACCTAGATCCGTTCAGGAGGAGATTTTTGAGGGTCTGGGGGAGAGGCCAAGATCGGTCTTTCCCGTTCCTGACAACGTACAAAGATTAATCAAAATGGAATGGCAAAAACCTGAGAGAGGTTCTTTCATCCCAAGGGGTATAAAGAGGCGTTATCCCTTCCTAGAGGAGGACTGCGCAGACTGGGAGACAGTTCCCAAGGTAGATGCCCCCGTCGCTAAGGTAGCAAAGCACACTGTACTTCCCTTTGAGGACTGCGCCCAACTTAGCGACCCCTTAGACAGGAAGGCGGAAAGCCTGCTCAAAAGATCCTGGGAGGCTACGGCGGCGCTCCTGAAACCAGGGGTAGCAGCGACTTCTGTTGCCCATACCCTCAATATCTGGCTCGAACAACTGGAACGCCACATAATTAATAAAACACCAAGGGACCAGATCCTGGAAAGTCTTCCCTTGCTCAAGATGGCCACGTGCTTCCTCGCGGACGCCTCGGCCGAATCTGTCCGCCTATCTGCCCGTACGGCGGTTCTCTCCAATACTATTAGGAGGGTCCTTTGGCTGAAAGCTTGGTCAGGTGACTCCGCGTCCAAGAATAAATTAATATCCCTGCCTTTCCACGGTCAGTACGTCTTCGGTCCAGACAAGATCTTAGAGTACGCAACTGACAAGAAAAAGGGCTTCCCAGAAAATAGGGTTCGTCAGGGCTCTCGCTTTTTTCGTGGCAAACAATCAACACAGGGCGAAGACAAAAGGAACAAGGGGAAGTCAGGGAGGTGGAGCTACACTAAAGGGGGTAAATCCAGAGGTTTCCTATTTAACCCCTATAGAGGAGACTCTACCTCCTCGCAAAAACAGTGACGGCGTTCGGGTTGGGGGGAGGCTCAGCTCCTTTATCCACATCTGGGAGCAGGTGTCCACAGACCCGTGGGTGCTAAGCATTATAAAATCGGGATACCAAATAGAGTTACTTTCCCCTCCCCCAGAAAGGTACATGAAAACTATTCTCCCCCGAACCCAACAACCAGCATTGGAGTGCAGCATCCTAGATCTACTTCAGTTGGGGGCAATAGAGCCAGTTCCCCTATCACAATGTGGCAGGGG
Source organism: Rhinella marina (assembly GCA_900303285.1). Classification (NCBI taxonomy): domain Eukaryota; kingdom Metazoa; phylum Chordata; class Amphibia; order Anura; family Bufonidae; genus Rhinella; species Rhinella marina. The sequence continues at coordinate 41,875 of ONZH01010919.1, read as the reverse complement.
TCATTACTCAAGGCTGTTCATGATAAAAAAACCAAGCGGCAAACTAAGAACCATCATAAACTTAAAACCCCTAAACAAGTCCATAGTTTACCAGGCCTTCAAGATGGAGACGATTCGGGGGGCCGTAAAGCTAATCCAAAAAGATGCGGTGATGGCCACTCTAGACCTGAGAGATGCCTACTTTCACATACCGATACATCCACAGTCCAGAGGTCTCTTGCGGTTTGCTGCCCAGCTAAAACATCAAACCCGTCATTTCCAATTCAAAAGTCTGCCCTTTGGGATATCTTCTGCTCCCAGGGTGTTCACCAAGGTAGTAGCAGAGGTGGTCACAACCCTCAGGCAGCAGGGGATCCAGATCGTCCCTTACCTGGACGACCTCCTGATCATAGCGGACGACAGGCCATCCTTACAAACTCATCTGCAAACAGTAATTTCCCATTTTCAATCCCTGGGCTGGGTCATAAACTGGGAAAAATCTGACCTTCGACCAGAAAACAGGAAGATATTCCTGGGTATTTTACTGGATGCCCATCTCCAGAGATCCTTTCTTCCTCCCCAGAAGATTCAGAATCTCAGGGAGAATATTCGGCGCTTTCAGGGCAGGTCAAAGTATTCGATAAGAGAGGGGATGAAAATCCTAGGTTTCCTATCCTCCTGCATTCCGGCGGTCGCCTAGGCTCAGGCCTGCATGAGACCCCTTCAGAACCTAATACTCACAGTCTGGAATGGATCTCAGCTTACTCTAGACCGGAAAATCTCCTTACCCCAGTCAGTAAAGAAATCCCTAAACTGGTGGCTGAGGACCCAAAATCTTCTAAACGGTGTATTTTGGGAACAGAGACCGTTTGTTTCGATGACAACGGACGCAAGCTCCTGGGGTTGGGGCACCCACGTAGAAGGAGGAGTGTTTCAGGGAGAATGGACATCAGCCGTAAGGAAGCAATCTTCCAATTACAGGGAACCAAGAGCCATCTGGGAAGCACTACAGGTGTCACAGAATCAGTTAAAAAATCAACACGTTCTGGTTTACTCAGACAACGCAACAGCCGTGGCGTTCATCTGGCACCAAGGGGGAACCAGACACAGTCCTCTTCAAGGTCTAGCCTCCCAGATTTTCAGTTGGGCAGAAATGAACCTGCGGTCATTGTCAGCAGCGCATCTCAGAGGGGTCCTAAACCGAGAGGTGGACTATCTCAGCAGGCGGAAAATAGACCAGGGAGAATGGTCCCTCTCCTGGGAGGCCTTTCAGGTCATCATAGCCAGGTGGGGAACTCCCGCCCTAGACTTGTTCGCTTCCAGGGAAAATCACAAGCTCCCGAGATTCTTTTCCCTGGACCCAGGGGATTACCCGACAGCGGTGGATGCCTTCAGCCAGCAGTGGAAGGGCAGGCTGGTGTATGCTTTCCCTCCATTTCCCCTCATTCCGAGGGTCCTGCAGAAATTTCGTTCAGAAGCATGCAGCATGATCCTGGTGGTCCCCTTCTGGCCCAGGAGGAGCTGGTTCGGTCTCCTAAGGTCCTTATGCAAGGAGGACCCGATGATGCTCCCAGTATCCCCGGACCTTCTGACCCAGGGCCCAGTAACTCATCCTCAGATCGGAATCCTACACCTGTCAGCGTGGCTTCTGAAAAATCCATCCTGCTCAGCCTAGGCCTATCACAGAGGGTGGTTAACACACTGCTTCTCAGCCGGAAGTCCAATACATCCAACACATACTTAAAAGTGTGGAAGAGGTTCGCATCTTGGTGCGGGGATAGATTTAACCAAACATCTCCAAATATTCCCCTAATCCTGGAGTTTTTACAGAGCGGGTTGGATCTAGGGTTGGCTCCTAATACCCTTAGAGTCCAGGTCTCGGCGCTTGGAGCTCTATATAATTCTAGCCTCACTGATGTCCCGTGGGTGTCCAGATTTTTAAAAGCAGCTGACAGAATAAGGCCCAGAGTAAAGAACTTTGTGGCCCCATGGAACCTAAATACCGTACTGTAGGCCCTTACAGCATACCCCTTCGAGCCACTTACCTCCTTGTCTCTCAGGTGGCTAACATTCAAGACAATCTTCCTGGTTGCTATATCCTCTGCAAGAAGAGTTTGCGAACTACAGGCGCTTTCAATTCAGGAGCCCTTCCTAAGAATCTTGGGCGAGAAGCTAATCTTCAAGCTAGACCCCAGCTTCTTACCAAAGGTAGTCTCGACCTTCCATAGGTCCCAGGACATTATAATACCATCTTTTTGTTCCAATCCAAAGAATGCCCTGGAAGAATCTTACCACAACCTAGATGTAAGACGTTCAGTCCTTCATTATATCGAAGCCACCAAAGACTGGCGGAGGGACAATAATCTCTTTGTCCAATTTTGTGGCCCTAATAAAGGGAAGAAGGCTGCCAAAAGTTCAATTTCCCGGTGGATCAGACTGGCAATTACCGAGGCTTACAAATCCTCTGGGAAAGAAGCTCCTGCTTCACTCAGAGCACACTCTACCTTGGCAGCATCCTGGGCCCAAAAGTCCGAGGCCTCCCTACAGCAGATATGTAGGGCGGCAACCTGGAAGACAATCCACACCTTCACTAAGCACTACAAGGTGGATGTCTTCTCTAGTGAGGATATGGCCTTTGGACGGAAAGTCCTTTGTGCTGTAGTTCCTCCCTAGTGAATTTTCGTTGTTAATTCTCAGGATGTGCTGTCTGACGACCGGGGAAATGAGTATTACACTCACCGGTAATCCGGTTTCCTGGAAGTCTCCACGACAGCACATACGTCCCACCCCTTTGATTATTAGTTCCTTTTTGTGTATATATTAGGATTATATTCCTTCTCATTCTGGTGTCCGTTAAAATACACTGGTGGTGGAGGGAAGGGGAGGGAATTTAAACCTCTCTGTGTTTTTTCCTGTCCTATCAGAGGAGAGACAGTCTCAGGATGTGCTGTCATGGAGACTTCCAGGAAACCGGATTAGCGGTGAGTGTAATACTCATTTATTTGTCAGTCACCAGGACTGCCTCCTTTCCCACTGCATACTTCTATGCTGCTGCCACTTCAACACTATGTCACTGGACCACTCTCTAGTCTCCTCATGCTGTTGCCACTTCACAACTCTGTGGCAGCAGCATGAGTAGACCACATAGTGGTGAAGTGCAGTGCAGCATGGTGCAGCAGCATGACGTGACCAGAGTGGCCCAGTGACATAGTGTTGAGGTGGCAGCAGCATGAGGAGACCACATTGCTACTCTGTGGTCTCCTTATGCTGCTACCACCTCAACATCATGTCATACTTTGATCTGAAAGGTTTGTTATGGATCATTAGACGTCTGTGTTGTTTATGATACTGGCCATACCTCTTACTACCAGGTGTTGCTATTTTGCTCACTTATTTACAGTTGCTTCTCCCACAATCCTGTGCGGTTTATATCATCAGTTGTACCTGTGGTCTGCAATGTTTGGTTCTCGGCAGAGATCCTGTTGCTCCCATATCTTCTGGAAAAATAAGTGTTTCCTTTCTCTTTTGCATTTCGTTTTGGTTTGTCTGTGTGTTGTTTTCCCTTGCCCTTTGTTGTAAGCCTTAGGGAGATTACTGTTTGTCCTTCCTTTCTGGTGGAACAGGTAGTCTCAGTACTGTCTTATAGGGAACTCACCTATCTTTGAGGTCTGTCCATACTGATAGCCAGTCAGGATTGTGACTAGGGATTTGACTGGGAGGTATTCCTTTCCTTCCCTAGATTTCAGGCCTTGTTTCTTGTTCCCTCTCCTTCGTCCTGTGTGGTGTCTCCCATCCACACACGGGCATAACAGACACTCTTTGGTCTTCTCATGCTGCTGCCACCTCAACACTATGTCACTTGGACACTCTGTGGACTTCTCATGCTGTTCCCACCCTGCCCACTCCATGACGGGGCCACTATTTTGCCTTTTTGGTCTGGTTGACATCATAATTTATTTAACCCTCCTTCTAATCTGCCAGAGGGAAGGAAAAATGATATGCACAATAGATCTTGTCTATGTAGCAGCTGTAAGGTCTGTATGACATAGTGCCTATTTTGCATCAGAATTGGCTTATGATTTGGTAGCCAAAAGCAGGAGTGGTTACAAAACACCGAAGACATGCAAATATTCAATTTATGTTTTTATCTCTGTTTTGGATCCACTACTTTTTTTTTGGTTGACCGAGTGAAGGTGGATGCTCAGACAGGATCTGTTTTTCGGGGGGTTATTGTTCTGACAGATCAGAGGAAGGGCAAAATAATCAGTGACGTCAACAAAAACTTACTGCTGACACCCTCTCCACTCTGTCGGGGTGGGGGGGGCTCTACTTGTATAAGCATTTAATGGAACAGGTTCTGTAGACATCTATGTGGAATCAGCTGACGACAGTGTAATAGGATTGCACTTCTTCTTCACGCTAACATCGACCTGTAAGGATGAGTTTACACTTGAGTTACTTGGTCAGTTTTGGCCTCATAAATGCTTAAATAAGTGAAGTGTGCAGTGATTCTAAGAGTGATGCCTGTCCTCTGCGTGTCATACTGACTCACAGTACTGTTTCACTACCACAGCAGACTCCCTATGCATGTTACTTCAAGGCACAGTGTTCTACACCACTATACAGGCTCTCTGCAGCCAGGAAATAGCTGCTTTTTAATGCACTTCACCACAAATAAATTTGGATTGAATAAAAACTTTATGGAAAATTGGTTAAACCGACCAAATCGAATTTTTAAGAAATTTTCTCATAACTAGTTAGAATTTATAATGTCTCAGCCCTTCCAACAATACCTTGTCCGCTTGAGCATGCAGGGACATTTGCTCCTCACCAGAGGCAGCAGGACTTGGTGCTCCCACCATGATTATATGATGTCTTTACGCTGGGAGTGCATTTCCTGCTGCATCCAATGAAAACGGTCTCATTGATTTCACGGCCAAAAATAGGACAAGTCCTGTGTTTTGACAGTCGCTATTCACTGGGCGTTAATGAAACCGTCATGTGACCAACCCCATAGACTATGCTCCATATTTGAACACATGCAGCAGCCATGTTACCATGAAGTGTGAAGAAATTCAAATTTGGTGCTTATCAAATTTTTCCTGAAATTCGGATCGAATTCCACTTTGTCAACTTTGATTCGCTCATCTCTAGACTTAAAGGGGTTGGCCACCCTAAGTATCAAAAATCCAAAATTCCCCCAGACAATAGCCAACACTATGAAGTATTTCTCAGGTGACATGTACTGGCTGTACGTCATTTATCTAACCTGTTCACCATGACACACTTCCCTGGAGGAGCTCCCTCAGACAGGCTGTGTGGGAGGAGCAGCTGCAAAGTGAAAGTAACAATCCCAGCATGCACTGCAGCAAGCATGTCTAGAGGAGAAGTCACATGACCTCCCTGCCCACCTGTGTTCCCATAGAGACAAGAGCCCCTTAGATAATATCAATAACCCAGTTATCAGTGAATAACTGTTGTACAGACATAGCAATATAAATATATATAATAAAGAACGCCCCAGTCCCAACAGTAAAGGAGGGGGGGTGTTACCCTTTTCATAAATTTGCTGTGGGGCCCAGTCATTTCTAGTTGTGCCACTGGATGTAAGCCAAAAACAGAATGAGGGGGGAAGGTTATCATTTCCCTTGTTCCTAAAAAGTGGTGTTAAAAAGTTGCAAACTATGGGACAGATTTATCAAAACTGGTGTAAAGGAAAACTGGCTTGGTTGCCCATAGCAACCAATCAGATTCCACCTTTCATTTTTCAAAGCACCTTTGGGAAATGAGGTGGAATCTGATTGGTTGCTATGGGCAACTAAGCCAGTTTTCCTTTACAGGGGTTTTAATAAATCTCCCTCTATGTGTTTGCAAATTTTTAACTGCACTTTTTTTTTTTTTTTTTTTTTTTAAAGGGCATGACAATGGGAGAGACCTGGCGTGACCAGTCACCCCAACAAATTTATGTTCATTTTCACCAGTTTTCTGACTCAAATGAAGCCAGAAATCTATGGCAGCTCTGAGCTGTCAGATTTCTGTTTAGGTGCACGGACTGCACAAATTGATCTGCTGACATACAGAGGAGCCTCCTGTCTATCATCATACGATCTGCTCCCAGCTGACAGCCCATCAATCATCTATGAATATATGACTACCCTTCATCTGGGGGAAAAAGGAAAATGAGTGTAGTCAAATAGCTATATATAACATACAGGGGTGTCACAAGTCACTATATATAATGTACAGGGGGTCACACATCACTATATATAATGTACAGGGGGTCACACATCACTATAATGTACAGGGGTCATACATCACTATATATAATGTACAGGGGGGGTCACACATCACTATATGTAATGTACAGGGGGGTCACAAGTCACTATATGTAAAGTACAGGGGGGTCACACATCACTATATATAATGTATAGGGGGTCACACATCATTATATATAATGTACAGGGGGGGTCACAAATCACTATATATAATGTACAGGGGGGTCACACATCTGTATATACAGTATAAAGGGGTCACTGTAAGGGGTTCACAGATCTCTGTATGCAGTGGTGGGGGGGTCACACATCAGTATATACAGTGTATGGTGGTGGTGTCAACTATTACTGTATACAGGGGGTCACACATCACTATATACAGTATAAAGTGGTGATCACATATCACTGTATTGGGGGCATCATATATCACTATATACAGTGGGCAGGAAGGAGAGGGCACATATTTACAGATGACATCAGTGACTGCTGCTGATATCACTGACCTCAGCCATACTGACAGCTCAGAAGGGGTTAAAGCTCCTGACCTGTTGGTCTGGCTGGAATAAACATGTCTGTGATAAGATCACATTGCAGAGTGGTCATAGACAGGACAGACACTAGGATTGCTCACACTTTGTTGTCCACAGCACCTTTCTGGCTCTGCTACATCACTGCAGTCAGTGAGTTACATCACAGATTCTCCTCATTCTCTCTTCCTCTTGCAAAGTTTCTTTATTTCAGCTTCTAACAAGTTTCTCTACTAAGCCCCTTCAGCCCTGTATAGTCAGGACTGAAGTCACAGCAGAAGGAAACTTCTCTGACACAAGCAGGGTGCCTTTAGGACCCAGGAGCTGCACACTCCTTCCATGGACTAGAGCACGTGCTGGCATGGACGAGGCAGGGAGCTATGAGAGAAGCACAAGAGGGGGCATGGCTGCCAATAGCAAAGGAACCAGGCCAGAGGCGTAGCTAGAGGTTCAGCACAGGGGGGGCGAAACATACTTGAGTGGGCCCCCCACTTGGCTTCCCAAACGCACGTTTCCAACTTCACAGGCACATACTACTAGTTGTGGTTATAATATTGTATTAGAAAGATTACTATATAAATTGCTAGATCATCTATGCTGCTAAGTACAGTACAATAGACTTTCTACATACCCTACTCTAAATACTCTACCACATAATGCAGTGAAATATAGGAGTAATAGGAGTAAAAAAACAAGAGGACTCCTATGTTAAAGGAAACCTGTCCACAGTTTTTACATCACTAAACTAACAGTCCCCTGCCCCCATCAGACCTCAGATCATCAGAATGTGCCCCCCATCAGACCTCAGATCAGTGTATTGTGCCCCACCAGACCTCAGATCAGCGTATTGTGCCCCATCAGACCTCAGATCAGCAGAATATGCCCCCATCAGACCTCACATCAGCCTACTGTGCCCCCATCAGACCTCAGATCAGCGTATTGTGCCCCATCAGACCTCACATCAGCCTACTGTGCCCCCATCAGACCTCACATCAGCGTATTGTGCCCCATCAGACCTCAGATCAGCGTATTGTGCCCAATCAGACCTCAGATCAGCGTACTGTGCCCCCATCAGACCTCAGATCAGCAGAATGTGCCCCCATCAGACCTCACATCAGCCTACTGTGCCCCCATCAGACCTCAGATCAGCGTATTGTGCCCCCCACCAGACCTCAGATCAGCGTATTGTGCCCCCATCAGACCTCAGATCAGCGTATTGTGCCCCCCATCAGACCTCACATCAGCGTATTGTGCCCCCATCAGACCTCAGATCAGCTTAATGTGCTCCCATCAGACCTCAGATCAGCGTATTGTGCCCCCATCAGACCTCATATCAGCAGACTGTGCCCCCATCAGACCTCATATCAGCCTACTGTGCCCCTATCAGACCTCAGATCAGCGTATTGTGCCCCCATCAGACCTCAGATCAGCAGACTGTGCCCCCATCAGACCTCATATCAGCAGACTGTGCCCCCATCAGACCTCATATCAGCAGACTGTGCCCCCATCAGACCTCATATCAGCCTACTGTGCCTCTATCAGACCTCAGATCAGCATATTGTGCCCCCATCAGACCTCATATCAGCAGACTGTGCCCCCATCAGACCTCATATCAGCCTACTGTGCCCCTATCAGACCTCAGATCAGCCCACCCAGCCACATAGGATTAAAATAAAAAACTTTACTTACCTGTTCTGCGCTGCGGCTGCCCTCCGGTCCGCGCTCCGCTCTCTTCCCTGGCCCGCGCACACTATGACCTGACGCTGCGTGCAGCGTCAGGTCATAGTGCGCGCCGCCAGGGAAGAGAGCAGAGCGCGGACCAGAGGGCAGCCGCAGCGCAGAACAGGTAAGTAAAGTTTTTTATTTTAATCCTATGTGGCTGGGTGGGCTGATCTGAGGTCTGATGGGGGTCCCTAAATACAAGTGAGCGCTTCCATAATGGAAGCGCTCACTTGTATTCGCCTGATAGAAGGCAAGGTCATCCTTGCTGGGGCCCCCCCTGAGTCACTGGGCCCGGAGCCGTCGCCCCCCCTGCCCCCCCGGTAGCTACGCCACTGAACCAGGCAGATCTGCTGCAGAAGATATATGAGGAAGTTTATTGTCTGCCTGCTTTCTTTACAGTTTTAATAAGTGCTAACAAAGTGGTCAACCCCTTTAAGCTCACTAAAATGCTCTCTTTATACCCAATCATGTGACTTACTGTAGTCGAAAATTTCTCCCTCAGCTGTTTCTTATTAGTACCACTTACTTTTCCAGCCTTTTGCTGCCTCTGTCCCAACTTTTTTCAAAATAAGTTAAAAATAAATTATAATTCTAAAGCTGTAAATTTTCTCATGAAATGGTAAAATGTCCCACTTTTAACATATAATATGTCTTCTATGTTCTAATGTGCATAAAATACTGTATGGGTCTGTGAGATTTGCAAATCATTGCATTATATTTTTCTTTACATTTTACATGGCATCCCAATTTTTTTGTACAATGATTACATCTTAGTAATTATGATTTATGTTTCTCTTTCATAACATTTCATAAAATGTTCATATTTTTCTAACAGACAATGAAATCTGCCACAAATGTCCAATTGATGATTGGCCAGATGAGAGAAAAGTAAAATGTCTTCCCAAGCCATATGAGTTTCTGTCATATGAATCTGAGCTAGCTTTACTGTTTTCTGGATTAGTTTTGCTACTTTCTGTTGTAACAAGTCTGATTCTAGGACTATTTATTGTACACTGGGACACTCCTATTGTAAAAGCCAATAACCGAACTGTGAGCATCACTCTCCTGGTCTCCATCTTGCTGAGCTTCCTCTGTGTCTTCTTGTTCCTTGGTTGTCCTGTGAATATAACCTGCATGCTAAGACAGACATTATTTTCAGTCTTCTTTTGCACTGCTGTCTCCTCTGTACTCTCTAAGACTATCACAGTCTGCATAGCTTTTAAAGCCACCAAACCCAGTAGTCCATGGAGAATGTTGGTGGGACACAAACCAGCTATTTATGTTGTCTCAACATTTTCATTTATCCAAGCTCTGATCTGTGTTATTTGGTTGGCCTCTTCTCCTCCATATCAGGAGTATGACTTTATGTCTTATCCTGGGAAGATCATCATTCAGTGTAATGAAGGTTCAGTCATTGCTTTCTACTCTGTGTTGGGTTACATGGGGTTTCTGTCATCTGTGAGTTTTATTCTGGCTTTCATGGTGAGGACATTACCGGACAGTTATAATGAGGCCAAGTACATCACCTTCAGCATGCTGGTGTTCTGCAGTGTCTGGATTGCCATGATCCCGGCTTATCTGAGCACCAGAGGGAAATATGTTGTGGCTGTGGAGATATTCGCCATCTTAACATCTAGTGCTGGAATATTATTCTGTATATTTTTTCCTAAATGTTACATAATGCTCCTAAAGCCTGAATTGAATATTAAAAGAAGAAAACAAAGATTATAAACCATACAAAGTGTGAAGCCATGGCTCATACTGCAGCATGCCTATAAGAAATGATACTATATAATTCATAGTTTACAAAGCTGTGTTTGTAATGTACTTATAGTAAACAAAGGTGGTAATAAATGATAAATGACTCTAGTATGTGAAAGATGGAAGAAAAATTTATACGGTAATTAGTACTCAGTTTTAGAGGGTTTTGTTAACTAACATCACAGAGGAGACAGAAGTTCAATTGTATAACCAAATAGAGAGGGCCGCACAGGCTGCACAGTGGTCATAATGGGAGATTTTAACTTTCCAGACATTGACTGGGGTCATGGTTCTGCCTCAACGGGGAGAAGATTCCTCAACTTGCTGTAGGACCACTTTATGGGCCAGTTTGTAGAAGCCCCCACTAGGGGCAATGCTAGCATAATGCTATTAGTGTTATCCAATACATTAATAGAACTGTAAGGGTTACATAGCATCATAAATCAGTATAATGCTATGTGACCCTGTTAGTGCCGGAAGTTCAGGCCAGGGGCTGCGATGCAGAAGACATTCGTGTCACATGTTCATCTGCAAGGGTCCTAAAACTGTTTTGTGGCTAGTATAACATTGTGCTATAGATTTGATGATAGTAACGGGAACAAGTGAAGCTCAATAACTAAATAATATAGTTACTAATAAATACTGAGTGTGTAGCTGTGTGACACTTCTGCATTACTGCAGCACCACTGATAGCCCTGATAGAAGCTCTGGACCCATTCCAAATATAAAGTGAGCTTTAAATCCACATTGAGTAATTACACTGCAAAATTTATGCCTGTAGGTAACAAGTATAAACAGCTAAAATTGAACTACCATGGCTTATAGCTGCTGTAAAAAGGGAAATATATTTCAAAAAAGTGCAGTTAAAACATAGAAAACTGAGGAGTCAGCTGTAGTCTTTGAAATTTACAAAGGGCTTAATAAATTCTGTACAAAGGAGACCAAATTTGGACAAATACAAAACAAACAGCAGGTGGCAGAAAAGAGCAAAACAAATTCCCAACAATTATTTAAATATATAAATGCTAAAAAACCAAGGTCAGAGCAGGTAAGTCCCCTAAGTAACAGAAAATGGGGGAGATAACTGAAGATAAAGAAAAGGCAGCATTACTTAATGGGTTCTTTAGCTCTAATGTTTAGATATTCTCTAGGTACTGGTACAATGCCAAGTGACTGGTGCAAGACAAATGTGGTGTCCATATTAAAAAGGGCTCCAGGTCCTCCACAGTTAATTATAGACCAGTTAGCTTATCTTCTGTTGTGGAAAAAATGTTTCAAGGACTCTCAAAGCACTATATACAGGAGTATGTGACAGTAAATAATATCATAATTGATAACCAGCATGGGTTTACCAAGGACAGAAGTTGTCAGACTAACCTGATTTGTTTTTATGAGGAGGTGAGTAGGAGCCTTGACAGAGGGGTGGCTGTAGATGTAGTGTTTCTAGATTTTGCAAAGGCTTTTGATACTGTCCCTCATAGATGTTTAATAGGTAAAGTAAGGTCTATAGGCTTAGAAAGTATAGTTTGTAATTGGATTGAAAAATGTCTGAAAAATGGTGGACCCAGGGGCGTACATTGACTTAACTGGGCCCCATAGCAGGAATCTAAATTATGCCCCCATGGACCTTCCCAAGCCCCTCTGACTATCCATCCCTTGTTCCTCTTGCTTTCTCCCCCAGCCACTCCTCTCCCTCACCCATGAACTGTACCTTAAATGGGTTGTATCATCTCAGACAATGGGTATATATTGCACCTATCTAGTAAACAGTGCCTTGAAAGTAACTGCTGGTGCACTGCACATGCATGGCCGTCCTCCATTCATTTCAATGAGGCAACCAAAAATAGCAGAGCAATGGCTCAGATATTTCCGTTGTTCCCATAGAAATTAATGGGGGCGTAATTTAGTACAGGGTAAGGGAGAGCAGAGTTAAAGCCAACCCATTAGCTTTGAACCCAGTCAACCCCTTTAATAGCCACAGTTAGAGATTAGCGAATCAAAGCTGCCAAAGTGGAATTTGATCCGAATTTTAGATTTATTCACACCGATTTAGAATTTCCTGACGATTCGTGGTGACAATTTTTTTTTTTTCACACGGCTGCACATGTTTGGACATGGAGAAAGGAACATGAGGGAGGAAGGGATCACCCGCAATGCCATGCATGCAGCCAATCAGCAGCCAGCCAGCCCTGAGATGTCACAACTTAATAAATACCCTCAGCCATTTTGGATTCTGTCATTCTACAGTGAACTTAGTGCAGGGAGAGACATTTGCAAGAACTTAGGGAAAGTGTCATAAAACCTCATCAAAAGTACAAATTAGTGAATAGAAGTGTAAGGAAAGGATAGGGAGTGAAGTATTGAAGCAGAACAGGGTTCAATAGGGCAATAGGGGTGTAAAGAGACAGTACAGTGAACTTAGTGCGGGGAGAGATGTTTTAGGTGCCAGGGAAAGTGTTAGAAAACCTCACCAAAAGTACAAATTGCTGAATAGAAGTGTAGGGAAAGGATAGGGAGTGAAGTAAATGGAGAGAAGAGACTACTGGCGTAAATGGGTGAGAGGCCTGTCAGGGTTTGGGGGTACTATCTCTCCTTGGGGAGAGAGCCTCTTAATCGGCATGAGGAGATTCTGTGGTCTCCTGATGCTAATGCTGCTGCCACTGTTCCACACTGTCGTTGTGACATTATATGCTGCTCCTGATGCTACTGTCGCCTCCACACTGTTGTTGTACCACTCTGTCATCTCCTGATGCTACATCTGCTGCCACTGCCCCCTGTACAATGTTGTTGTACCTCTTGTTTATATTCTCAGGAATATATCTAATTAGTTTAGCCAACAGCTCCTCCTGTTGACATGTTCTTGTATTGCAGCCTCATTTATTCTGCCTCATGTTTCTATGCAGAATAATCTTTTCCTTTTCAGGCTTCTGTAGCTTCCCATCATGCCTTGTTCTGCCCGGCCCCCTTCCTCTTCAGCAGCCATCTTTCCACATCCAAGGCTGTCTCACTATGTCTCTCCTTTAGACAGTAAGTTTTTCTGTTGTTTTTCCTCATCATAGCACAGTCGGTGAGTGATTATAATTACCTGTATTGTCACTAATAGCTTTCTAGTTCTGATGTCTTTAGAGCTATCTCTTCTGTCTTGCAGCTGTCTCTTCCATTCACTAGACCCCCTGCGTTCAGCTCAATGAATTGATGAGAAAGAGTTTAGCTGTCTGACAACTAGTTCATACAGATGATTGAGGGTGTCAGAACAGTAAAACGACTGCTATATAATGGGGGTTAAAGCACAGATACTGTCTTCTATCAGCAAGCAGTCAAGTCGCATGCAGCCACAATGTCAGACAGAGGGCGAAGACAGAAGCTGCCAAAGTGAGAGCTGCCTTTGCTGAAGAAGAATAAAAATTAAAGTAAGAAAAATCACATCTAGAAGCCAACCTTGCAAAACTTGTAGTGGCCAAGGAAGCCACAGAAGCTGAAGCGCAGGCTTTAGAAGCAGCAGAACGCTGCACTAGTGAAGGATCTAGCATAAAACTCGGATTCAAACTTGGCCATCAGGAACGCACTTCAGATTACATGCTACAACATGCTCAGTTGGAACACTACCTCCAAGAACAAGATCAAACCCTGATAATCGTCTAGGACAAAATCCTGTCATACAGTCAGCGACCCTTGCACACCAATCATTCCACCCTAAGCATGAAGGTAATCCCATCTACCAATTACCATCCGAGCCACCAGCATCCAGGCCCATGGATTCTTGCCACACAGCGATTGCCTTCAAGAAAGGAGGTGCCAATGGTGACCATCGCGAAGACGCATTCTATGGCAATTTCTCAACGAATCCTTACCACAGCAAAGCTCATCCAGATCACCCTCTCAGAGACCAAGAGCTACCAGCTTTCCTCAAGTTCTTTGCACGTCACGAGCTGCTCACCAAAGGTCTCTCAAAGTTTAATGACCGCCCTGAAAGTTACAGAGCATGGAGAACTTCCTTCAGAAATACCACTGCAGGCCTTGACCTCTCTGCAAGGGAAGAGATTGACCTGTTAGTCAAGTGGCTAGGAGATGAGTCGTCAGATCACACAAAACGCATCAGAAATATCAACATCAACTACCCGAACAGAGGCTTAGGCATGCTATGGAAGAGGCTCAATGAGTGCTACAACTCCTCAGAGATGATAGAAGAATCCCTCTTTAAAAGGTTAGAAGACTTTCCTAAAATCTCAAACAAAAGCTTTCACAAGCTAAGAGAATTGAGTGACCTCTTGATAGAACTCCAAGTTGCCAAGTCTGAAGGAGATCTGCCAGGCCTCACATCTCTAGATACAGCTAGAGGTATCAAATTCATAGTGCAGAAGCTACCTTACAGTTTTCAGGAGAAATGGATCAACCGGGGCTCAGAATACAAAGAAAAACACAACATGCTGTTCCCTTCTGCTTTTTTGATTTTGTATGTCAGCAGGCGAAGATCAGGAATGATCCCAGTTTTTACCTTTCCACTGTAGACCTTGTCAACCCAAGTATAGGTAAGCCTGCTTCAGTTCGTAACTCCAGAGGCACACCTATAACTGTACACAAAACGAATATATCTTCTGCCGATTTCTCATGTAAGACCTACATTACACCAGAAACCAGTGGGACATTAATGAAAGACCCAAGCAAGGAGTGCCCCTTATATAAAAAGCCTCACTCATTGCAGAAGTGTAGAAGTTTCAGGAATAAATCTCTGAAGGACCGCAGGGCGTTCCTCAAAGAAAATGATATATGCTACAGGTGTTGTGCATCTACATCTCACTTAGCTATAGATTGCAAAGCCAGTATTACTTGCTCCGAGTGCAACAGCCAAGAACACAACACGGCTCTACACCCAGGGCCAGATTCCCTCACCCTCAGACCAAGTTACCTAGTACGGTGGGGAGAGGAAAGACAGTGCACCTCCTGAAGTGTCACCCCAGTGTACTCAAGTTTGCGGAGAAGGTCTGAGTAACAAATCTTGCTCGAAGATCTGTCTTGTTACAGTTTACCCAATAGGTCAAAGCGAAAGAGCAGTTAAACTCTATGCCATCCTGGATGATCAAAGCAACAGGTCACTTGCTACTATAGCTCAGTTTTCTTCGACATCTTTAAAATTGAAGAACTTAGTTCATCCTACTCACTTAAGACATGTAGAGGGGTGAGTGAAGAAATTGGTAGAAGAGCCACAGGCTATCAGATTGAATCTCTAGATGGTCAGACATCCTTACCTCTTCCTACATTAATAGAGTGTAACCCAATCCCAAACAATAGAGAAGAAATCCCCACACCAGAAGCAGCTCTACATCATGCTCATTTGAGAAGCATAGCACATCTCATTCCCACAATCAATCCTCAAGCCAAGTTGGAACTTTTGCTGGGCAGAGACATTATTAGAGTCCACAAAGTGAGGAAACAGATAAATGGTCCTCATAACTCTCCCTATGCTCAGAAACTAGACCTAGGATGGGTTATTATAGGAGACGTTTGCCTAGGAAACGCTCACAAACCAAACAACGTCAACTCTCTTTACACAAGCACGTCAGAGAGCGGACGTCCATGCCTTTTTCTGCCCTGTCCCAACAAATTCCTTGTGAAAGAGAAGCTCACCAACCCAGCATACCCGAACACCAGAGGGGGCAGATACGCCACTGATTATCTGTGCGACGGAGATGAAGATCATCCAGGGTGCGCTGTTTTTCAAAAGTCTAAAGAGGATCATAAAAAAGCCCATTCAATCGAAGATGAGACCTTCTTGAAGATAATACTGTATATCAAGGATTTCACAAAGATGAAACCAATAGCTGGGTGGCCCCGCTACCGTTCAAGCCTCAGAAACCTCATCTTCCTAACAACCGAGAGCAAGCTCTAAAATGCCTTACCTTGCTAAAACACAACTTTCTAAGGAAGTTGGAGATGAAAAAACACTTCCTTGCTTTCATGAGCAAAACATTCGAAAGTGGCCATGCGGAAGTGGCTCCACCTCTGGAAGAGAGCGAAGAATGGTGGTATCTCCCAATATTTGGTGTCTGTCACCCAAAGAAACCAGATCAGATACGCGTAGTGTTCAACTCCAGCTCAAGATACCAAGGACTCTCTCTGAATGATGTTCTTTTAACAGGACCTGACCTCAACAACACTCTCATTGTTGTTCTCATCAAATTCCATAAAGAATCGGTTCCAGAGAACCCAAGATGGCGACTACAACGCAGACACGGGCTAGCGAGAGTGGACGTGAGGCCTCTGAGGGTGACAGCGAGGCAGAAGATACATGCTCCCGTCAGAACCTTCTGATATCCAGGAAATACTTAAAATAGACTCTCACCAAGGCCTTGGAACCGGTCCTCCATGAAATCGCTTCCATGCGACAAGACGTCCGCCATATAGGAGGTAGGGTCGAATCTATGAAAACCAAACAGGCCACAATATTAGAGGTCCAGAATGCTGCATCTACCTGCCTTCAGCAGTGCCAGAAGCACCTAAATGACGTCCATACTGCTCTGGAGGACCAGGAAAATAGGAGTAGGCATAACAATCTACCTCAAGCCCCTGACTAACTGGCTTAGATCACAAAAAGTTCTGTATCGCTCAACTTATCCATTTGGCCTTTCATTCTTCTTCAATGGGCGCCGTATCACTATACGCTCATATGAGGACCTGGCACCTGCTTTTGACCATCTGGAGATCCCGAACATGGACATAGGAAACTGGGACATTATTCAAGATGTCGCCTCATTACCTCCAATTCCTATTGTTCTTCCATTTGAAGTACACCAGACTCCGAAGTCTCACAAGCAGAAGAAAACGAAGTCTCCAATGACCCCAAGACGGATCGCTAATGATGATTCATAATTTCTCTCTCATGGACTCTGGAACCATATGATACTTAAGTATCCCTTGTATACTATACTTCTCTGGTCTCTCAACGATCCAGAGTTGTGGTTTTTCTGGTTCCACTATTGATGCTTTAATTTCACCCTTTTCCTTCCTAGTGTATACCTACTCCTCCGACCCATTTCCCTATCTTCTAAAACTCAAAAAAAAAAAAACACTATCTCTACCCGCACCCCCCCCCCTTTTTTTCCCTTTTTCCCCTTTCCTTTTTCCTTTTCCCTGTCCTCCCCTAATTCCCTACATGACTTATATACCCTAGGTGGCTCCCATCCCGCCGTCCCCTTCCCACCCATCCTACTCCTTTTCTCCATTTCTCCTTTTCTCCTCTACTCATATACTTCATATTGCCTATCAGATGTGCTGACTCCTTATTGGCTACACCTGACAGCTACAGATGGTCGCCCCTTAATCTATACCTCACCCATTACCCTGCCTCCCCTCCCACTCTAAATGGTAAATTAACATACATAGGAATTGTCATTGTAGACCCCAACGGTCAGGGATTCCTTACCCCCGGGTAGATTTTCCGGGAAAAACCCCTCTAACAACACACTGACTGGTAGACCAGTAGAAATAAATGGTCATTAACCACTCTATCCCCCTACACATTCCATAACACAATGTCACATTCAGATATGCATTCGTGTTACATTATTTCTCTCCCATATCTTAAGTTGATTTGTTCTAACAAGTTCTGTTTCCTTATTTTGTTATTAAGGTCGTATGTGACAAATCTGTAGTGCTTCGGGTACATTGATTATCGAGACAGCTACCATAGACGCCATGGTCAGGAGGATGAGTATGCTCCATCACCTTCAACATAAACATTAAGCCTTCTACATATCTTAGAACTACCTGTTTCTCTTCGGTTTTACCATGACTGACATACGGATAGCCTCCTATAATGTTAGAGAATTTAACTCACCCTCTAAACGACGTCAGGTTTTTGGTGTTCTGAGGAGAAACAGAACTAATGTGGTTTTTCCTTCAGGAAACACCCTCTACTGGATTCCTCCTCTCAAAAAAATACACACTCACAGAAAGCATTAAGCTCACTTTCTAAACACTTCTGGCGGGCTCATCTGATTGATGCCTGGCGAACCTTTCATCCTAATGTGAAAGATTTCACCTATTTCTCTCCTGTTCACGGATCATACCACCACTTAGATTACCTCTTTATCTCAAAGGAGCATCTACAGCCGTGTTCGGGGGCGGAGATAGGTTCAAATTTCCTTTCAGACCATTCCCCTATTTATTTATCTCTGGAAAAACCTAAGACTCATAATCCCATTCATAAATTGGAGGCTAAATGAATACCTACTGCACAACGTAGACACTAAAAACCAACTAACCAAGTTATTAGAAGAATATTTCTCCCTAAATAAAACCTCAGAAATATCCCCCCACACTGTGTTGGATGCACACAAACCTTATCTACGAGGCTACTGTATAAGCATAGGGGCACACATTAAAAAAAAGAGGACCAAACAAATAGACTCACATCATGATCAAATTAAAAAAAATGGAAGCTACACATAAACGCTCTCTGTTAGCATCTCATTAGAGATGAGCAAATCGAATCCCACAAAGTGGAATTCGATCCGAAATTCAGGATATATTCGATTCGCCTAGAAGCCGAATTTCCTTGTGCTTCGTGTCAGCGAATCGATTTATCCTGAAATAGTGTAAAAACAAAAAAAATCCATACTTACCTCCTCCATTTGCTCGCGACAGGCCGCCAGCCGCCATCTTGATTGAAGATCCCGGGCAAAATCCCGTAGTGACGTATGACGTCAGCACGCCGGCCGGCGTGATGATGTAATCTCGCGCCACGCGAGACTTCGCTCCAGATCCTCAAGCAAGATGACGGCGGCCGGCCCGTCACGAGAAAATGGAGGAGGTAAGTTTGATTTAATATATTTTTTAATGTTTATTTTACACTCAGATGCCGCAATCATGTATGACTGTGGCATCTGAGGGGTACAATGACGGTATCGCAATAACATTGAATGTCATTACAGCTAAATATGTATTACACTCACAACATAAGATATTTGCTCATGGCAAGAAAGCCTCTAAACTTGTCATGTCCAGTATAAAAAAAAGAAGAGCGAACAATTATGTTCTTCGGCTGAAAACACGACTTCTACCCCAATCTATGACTCCATTAAAATTGTGTCACAATTTAGAGACTTTTATAAATCCTTATATAATTTAGCAAAAGGGCAGAGCACACAAGACCATTTGACCTCCCTCAGATTTCTAGACAAACTCAAACTACCTACCCTCACTAACTTGCAGAAACAATATTTGATTAAACCATTCACTGCTGAGGAAATCTCCAATGCCATTAAGCATTCCTCCCCCCTGGAAAAATCCCAGGCCCTGATGGCCTACCAATCTTTTACTACTCAACCTTTCAGCATGTATTACTCACTCATCTACTCTCCTTGTTCAACGATACTTTAAATAACACACTCCATCAAAGGATCTGACGAAAGCACACATTACCCTTATCCCAAAAGAAGGCAAAGACCATTCATTATGTGCTAACTATAGGCCTATATCACTCCTTAATGTCGACCTTAAACTCTTAGCTAAGACAGTAGCCACCAGATTAGCCGACATTCTCCCTGACTTAATATATCGAGATCAAACAGGGTTTGTCAAGGGGAGAAAGAGTAGGGATAATACATCTAGAGTCCTGAATATTCTCTATCATGCTTCTCGGAAATCTGCCCCTCTGGTCTTTCTCAGCACAGATGCTGAGAAGGCCTTTGATAGAGTAAAATGGTCTTTTATGAAGCAGGTCTTAACTAACCTACTCTTCCCAGAGCAATTCCTTCATATAATCAGAGCGATGTACTCAAATTATTCGAGTCGAATTTTTCCCGATACTCGGGTGCTCGTTTTGAATAACAAACCCCATTGAAGTCAATGGGAGACTCAAGCATTTTTTGCAGGGGACCAAAGCTCTGCACAGGGAAGGTTGCGTGAAAACATGGAAACCTCAGAAAATGATGGAAACACCACGGAAATGGACAGAAAACAGCAGGGGCAGCATGCATGGATGCCTCTGAGGCTGCCTAATCGTACCATTAAGCAAAATTCTGGGCAACAGCCTGGTGGTGACCCTCAAGACAACTGTGTTGACCCAAACCAAGATGGGCAAGGCACATGCACTGGCACATGTTAGTAAAGCACCCAACTAGGTGCAACGAAGGTCACCGCCTGCGGGTGACACCACTGTCCATGCTGGCACTGCTGTCCTATCCCCCGCCCCAGGACGCAGGCATAAGCATCTCCCTCCCCGCACCCACCCAGTAGTCCACAGCGTACACAAAGTTCTCCCAGCATAGTGCCCAGCTCTCCCCATTCCAGACGGGCAAACACGCACCCCACACCCACCCTGTCCACAGCAGACACAAAGACCTCCAAGCACAGTGCCCAGCTTACCTAATTCCAGACGGGCTAAGACACACACTGCACCCACCCATTAGTCTCCACACGTGGGTGGGTTCAGAGCCTTTTAGTGCCCCTCAAGACAATGTTTGAGTGGCAGGAGCGGGTAGTAACCCTCCTTGAAGTTGTGGGGGAGAGGCCTCCGGTGACCCTCAAGACAATTTTGGGCGACAGTGTAGTGGCGAGCCTCCAAAAAATCGTGGGTGAGAGCCTGGAGGTTACCCTCAGAAACAATTGGTTTGAAAAAGCATGGTGGTGCACCCCTGAATGACAGTCTGTGACTGAGATTGCAGGTGAACCCACTAAAATTGTAGTCTGGCACACCTTGGTGGTGAACCCCTAAATTACATAGTTTGACTGAGATTGCAGTTTACAGCATGGGGGTGAACCCCAGGATGACTTGTTAAGACTGAGATTGCAGTTTACAGCATGGCAGTGAACCCCAGAGTAGCTTGGTTAGACTAAGATAGCAGCTGAGCCACCCAAAAATTTAGCCTGACACAGCATGGCGGTGACACCACCAAGTGACCAAGTTAGATGAGGTAGCAGGTGAGCCACGCAAAAATTTAGCCTTACACAGCATGGCGGTGACACCACCAAGGGACCAAGTTAGATAAGGTAGCAGGTGAGCCACCCAAACATTTAGCCTGACACAGCAAGGTGATGACACCAACAAGTGACCAAGTTAGTTGAGGTAGCAGGTGAGCCACCCAAACATTTAGCCTAACACAGCATGGCGGTGACACCACCAAGTGACCAAGTTAGATAAGGTAGCAGGTGAGCCACCCAAACATTTAGCCTGACACAGCATGGCGGTGACACCAACAAGTTACCAAGTTAGATGAGGTAGCAGGTGAGCCACCCAAAAATTTACCCTAACACAGCATGGCGGTGACACCACCAAGTGACTAAGTTAGACTGAGGTAGCAGGTGAGCCACCCAAACATGTAGCCTGACACAGCATGGCGGTGACACCACCAAGTGTCCAAGTTAGATGAGGTGGCAGGTGAGCCACCCAAAAATTTAGCCTGACACAGCATGGCGGTGACACAACCAAGTGACCAAGTTAGATGAGGTAGCAGGTGAGCCACCCAAAAATTTATCCTGACACAACATGGCGGTGACAACAGAGTGAACAAGTTAGACTGAGGTAGCAGGTAAAGCACATAAAATTTTACCCTGACACAGCATGGCGGTGACAACAGAGTGACCAAGTGAGACTGAGGTAGCAGTTGAAGCACATAAAATTTTACCCTGACACAGCATGGCGGTGACAACAGAGTGACCAAGTGAGACTGAGGTAGCAGTTGAAGCACATAAAATTTTACCCTGACACAGCATGGCGGTGACAACAGAGTGACCAAGTGAGACTGAGGTAGCAGGTGAAGCACATAAAATTTTACCCTGACATAGCATGGCGGTGAACCCAGAGTGACCAAGTGAGACTGAGGTAGCAGGTGATGCACATAAAATTTTACTCTGACACAGCATGGCGGTGAACCCAGAGTGACCAAGTTAGACTGAGGTAGCAGGTGAACCACCCAAAAATTAACCCTCACACAGCATGGCGGTAACACCACCAATGCCTTGGTCAGACTGAGATTGCAGTCAAATGGCTGTAGGTGAGCCTTCCAAAAAATTTGTCAGGGGAGGTCTGGGGTCCGGGGAGAGTGGCGGTCCCTTAGCTTGACCCGCAACCCCTGTCCCTACCTACTTGCCTCACCCTAGGCTAAAGGTCCTAGGGGGACAACTGGACGACAGTCCCTTGCCTAGCTAGGGAGGCGGGTATGGAGGACAGACTAACAGACAAACAACGAGAAACACAGAGGAGGGTCAGACGGTCCGAGGTCGATAACAAGAGAGCAGTATCAGGTCAAAAACGTAATCCACAAGAATGTCCAAGAAGCTAGCCGGGGTAAAGCACAGAGAGACAAAATAGCATAAACACAGAGAACAAAGCGAGATCCAGGAGCGCAGCTGCGATAGGATACCAATGACAGGAGCTCAAGGAAGGCTGGTGACTGCTGGAAGACCAAACAAGCACTGGCAATGAGGTGTAGCAGGAAGGAACCTAAATACAGACTGGACTCCCGCCCCAACCCCTGATAGGGGCTGGGAACCTGTCAGTAAGATTAGCCTCAATCACAGAACACCTGGTAAAAACAGGGTGGATGCCAGTGAATACAGCAAAGCCAGTTTAAAGGGACATGCGCACTGAAATCAGAGTGTGCGTAACTAGGAACGCGAGTTGGGTGCGGCAACCCGCCGCGTCCCTAGCAACGGTTCAGGCACAGGGGGACCGGCAGCCGAGGCACGGCGGCCAGACCTGCGGCCGGCCCTGACAAAATTGTTTTAAAGTGTTTGAAGTTGACTCTCCTAAAAAATTGTTTTTGAGTGTCTGTAGTTGACCCTCCTAAAAAATAGTTTTTAAAGGGTCAGTAGTTGACCCTCCTAAAACATTGTTTTTGAGTGTCTGTAGTTGACGCTCTTAAAAAATTGATTGGAGAGAGGGCCTATAGGTGGCCGTTTGTAAACATTGTTTGAAAACAGAGCCAGTAGGCCCTCTGAAAAATTGCCTGTTGGCTCAGCGTTTATGTACGAAGAGAAGGAGGAGGAGGAGGAGAGGAATCTGATACGTAAACAATGTTCATGTTGAGCTGCTTTCCCCCAGTGGAGATTTGAATTCCGGTGCAATCCAGGCATTATTCATTTTAATAAGCGTCAGGCTGTCAGCACTGTCTGTTGACAGGCGTGTACGCTTATCAATGATGATGCCACCAGCTGCACCGAAGACCCGCTCTGACAACACGCTAGCGGCAGGGTAGGCCAGCACCTCCAAGGCGTACAGCGCCAGTTTGGGCCACGTGTCCAGCTTTGCAACCCAGTAGTTGTATGGAGCAGAGTGATTACGCAGGACGCTGGTATGGTCAGCTAGGTACTCCCTCACCATCTTTCTGAACAGCTACCCCCTACTCTGCCTAGACTTGGGATGGGTGACATAGTCTTGCTGGGGTGACATAAAACTGGCAAAGGCCTTGGAGAGCGTTCCCCTGCCAGTGCTTGACAAGCTGTCTGCTCCCCTCCTCTCCCCCGCTAGTTGGCCCACAAAACTACGTCCTCTGCCGCTAGCAGTGTCAGATAGGAAGGATAGTTTCAGCTTATGCACCAGGGCCTGTTGATATTGATTCACTCTCATACTCCTCTCCTCTACAGGAATGAGAGTGGAAAAGTTCTGCTTGTACCGGGGGTCCAAGAGGGTGAACACCCAGTAATCGGTGTGTCAAAAATGCTTCTAACGCGAGGGTCACAGGAAAGGCAGCCTAACATGAAGTCAGCCATGTGCGCAAGAGTCCCAACACGCAAGAATTCCCTTTCCTCAGTAGGCTGACTCTCCATTTCCTTCTCCTCCAACTCCTCCTCTTCAGCCCATACACGCTCAACAGATAAGAAGGAATGAGCATTGGTAACCTCTTCAGTCTTGCCAACAGTCTCCTTCTCTTCCTCGTCTTCCTCTTCATCCTCCTCCTCATCCGCCTCCTCCTCCAATACGTGCTGAGAAACAGACCTGAGGGTTGTCTGGCTATCAAGCAACGTATTTCGTTCTCCCATCTCCTGTGACAAGCGCAAAGCCTCTGACTTCAAGCTGAGCAGTGAATTTTTCAGCAGACAAGGCAGCGGGATGGCGACGCTGATAATGGCGGCATCGCCGCTGACCATCTGCGTTGACTCCTCAAAGTGGCTTAACACCTGACAGATATCAGACATCCACGTCCACTCCTCATTGTAGACTTGAGGAAGCTGACTAACCTGACTACCAGTTCTCGTGGAAGTTGTCATCTGGCAGTCTACAATGGCTCTGCGGTGCTGGTAAACCCTGGCTAACATGTGTAATGTGGAATTCCATCGTGTGGGCACGTCGCACAACAGTCGCTGAGCTGGCAGTTGTAAGCAACGTTGCACTGCCCTGAGAGTGGCAGCATCTGTGGTTGACTTACGGAAATGCGCACAGATGCGTTGCACCTTGGGGAGCAAATCAGACAAATTGGAGTAGGTCTTGAGAAACCGCTGAACAACAAGATTGAACACGTGGGCCAGGCATGGCTCATGTGTGAGTCTGCCGAGTTGCAGAGCCGCCACCAGGTTACGCCCGTTGTCACACACAACCATGCCTGGTTTGAGGTTCAGCAGCGTCAGCCAAAGATCGGTCTGCGCCGTGATGCCCTGTAACAGCTCTTGGGTGGTGTACCTCTTGTCACCTAAGCTCAGCAGTTTCAGCACCGCCTGTTGGCGCTTACCCACGGCAGTGCAGCTGCGCCTGGAGCTACCGACTGAAGGCGCTGTGCTCACGGATGGTAATTGAGAGGAGGAGGAGTTGGAGGAAGAGGCATAATAAGCTTGAGAAACTGTGACCGAGGCAGGCCCCGAAATCCTCGGTGTGGGCAGCACATGAGCGGCCCCAGGGTCATTCTCGGTCCCAGTCTCCACCAAGTTAACCCAATGTGCCATCAGGGAGATATAGTGTCCCTGCCCGCCAGCACTTGTCCACGTGTCCGTGGTTAGGTGGACCTTCTCAGTAACTGCGTTGGTCAGGGCACGGATGATGTTCTCTGATACGTGCTGGTGTAGGGCTGGGACGGCACATTGGGAAAAATAGTGGCGGCTGGGGACCAAGTACTGAGGGACAGCCACCGCTATCAGGTTGCGGAAAGCCTCAATCTCTACCAGTCTATAGGGCAGCATCTCCAGGCTCAACAATTTGGAGATGTGGATGTTTAGGGCTTGTGCATATGGGTGGGTAGAATTGTATGTGCGCTTGCGCTCAAATGTCTGATGTAAAGACAGCTGAACACTGCGCTGGGACACATTGGTGGAGGGTGTGGAGGATCGTGGAGGTGAAGGGATGTCTGTAGGGCGGGAGGCGCTCGTGCCTGGGTCCTTGGCAGGGGGTTGACTCGCAGAGCCAGCATGTGATACAGGGGAAGGAGCAGTGGTGTGACTTGCAGGAGGTGAACGGCCTAGGTTCCACTGAGTCGGGTGTTTAGCACTTATATACCTGCGCATGCTGGTAGTGGTTAGGCTGGTAGTGGTGGTTCCCCTGCTGATCCTGGTGTGGCACAGGTTGCACACCACAGTCCTTCGGTCATCCTCACTTTCTTTAAAGAACCTCCAAACTTGCAAACATCTAGGCATCGGCACGTGAGCTTGACTCCGTGAAACAGTTGCTGATCTACCTGCTCTTGCCCTACTTCTCCCTCTGGCCACCCCACTGCCTCTTCCAACCTGTTCTGGTGCTGCACTTGCCTCCCCCTCAGAAGCACTGCCTTGAGTTGGCTCACCAACCCAGCTCGGGTCAGTCACCTCATAATCCACCAGCTCTTCCTCCAATTCCTCACTCTGCTCCCCCTGGGACTTACTGCCCTGACAACAACGTCAATGTCTGACAACCGTGTCTCATCATCATCATCATGCGACACCTCTTGCACTAAGTCCACAATCTCATCACCCACAGACTGCGAAAGTTCTAAATTTTGGCCATCAGGACAGAGCAACTGCTCAGGTGGCTGTTGAGCAGTGGTTTGTGTCTCTGAGTAGGGTCCTGAAAAGAGTTCCTGTGAGTATGCCGTATCTGAATCCACATTTTCCATGGGGGGGCAGGCTGGGGGTAAGGAGGTTGAGCTGGAGGAGCCAGAGATCTACTCCCTTGGCTAGCGTGGGTGGACTGCTTGGAAGACTGGGTGCTGGATAAATTACTGGATGCATTGTCCGCTATCCACGTCATCACCTGTTCGCACTGTTGTGGTTTCAATAGTGGTGTACCACGTGACCCAGTAAGTTGCGAGATGAAGCTAGGGAGCAAAACTCTGCGGCGTTCCACTGCTACTTCATCAGCATGTACTGTGTCACCCTGCCCAGGACCACGGCCTCTGCCCCCTACACTACTTGAACGCCCACGCCCTCGTCCTCGACCCTTAGCCCTTGGGTTCAACATTTTGTATATTCACTAAACTGTCGAATTAATATCTCAGGCCAAAACCGTATTCAGTATACAGAAGAATTACTATCTGAGTCTTTAGACGGCGGCTATTGTACCGCAAACCACTCAATTTTTCACTGTACTGTAGGATATATAACTGAGAGAAAAAACATATATTTTCTAGACTCCAGCTAGTGTGCAGCACACCACTCAATTTTTCACTGCACTGTATAATATATAACTGAGAGGAAAAACGTATATTTTATACACTCCGGTTAGTGTGCAGCATACGACAAAATTTTTCACTGCACTGTAGTATATATGACTGAGAGGAAAAACATAGTCTTTAGACTGCGGCTATTGCACCTCAAACCACTCCATTTTTTACTGCACTATAGGATATATAACTGAGAGAAAAAACATATATTTTCTACACTCCGGCTAGTGTGCAGCACACGAAACAATTTTGCACTGCACTGTACTATATATGACTGAGAGGAAAAACGTAGTCTTTAGACGGTGGCTATTGCACCGCAAACCACTCAATTTTTCACTGCACTGTAGGATATAAAACTGAGAGAATAAACATATATTTTCTACACTCCGGCTAGTGTGCAGCACACGACAAAGTTTTTCACTGCACTGTAGGATATATAACTGAGAGAAAAAACGTATATTTTGTACACTCCGTCTAGTGTGCAGCACACAACAGAATTTTGCACTGCACTGTAGTATATATGACTGAGAGGAAAAACGTAGTCTTTAGACGGCGGCTATTGCACCGCATACCACTCAATTTTACACTGCACGGTAGAATATATAACTGAGAGAAAAAACGTATATTTTCTACACTCCGGCAAGTTTGCAGCACACGACACAATTTTGCACTGCACTGTAGTATATATGACTGAGATGAAAAACATAGTCTTTAGACGGCGGCTATTGCACCACAAACCACTCAATTTTTCACTGCACTTTAGGATATATAACTGAGAGAAAAAAACGTATATTTTCTACACTCCGGCTAGTGTGCAGCACATGATACAATTTTGCACTGCACTGTAGGATATATAACTGAGAGGACAAACGTAGTCTTTAGACGGCGGCTATTGCACTGCAACCCACTCAATTTTTCACTGCACTGTAGGATATATAACTGAGAGAAAAAACATATATTTTCTACACTTTGGTTAGTGTGCAGCAGACGACAGAATTTTGCAGTGCACTGTAGTATATATAACTGAGAGGAAAAACGTAGTCTTTAGATGGTGGCTATTGCACCGCAAACCACTCAATTTTTCACTGCACTGTAGGATATATAACAGAGAAAAAACATGTATTTTCTACACTCCGGTTAGTGTGCAGCACACAACACAATTTTGCACTGCACTGTAGTATATATGTAGACTGAGAGGAAGAACGTATTTTCTAGACTGACGCTACTGTACAGCACACAATAGAATTGTTCACTGCACTGTAGTGTATATATAAATGAGAGAATAAACGTTGTCTTTAAATGGCGGCTATTGTACCGCAAACCACTCAATTTTTCACTGCACTGTAGTATATATAACTGAGAGAAAAAAATGTATTCCCTAGACTGACGCTACTGTACAGCACACTACATAATTGTTCACTGGACTGTGGTATATATAAATGAGAGAAAAAACATATTCCCTAGACTGCACTACAGATCCCAGCAAGCCAAGGTACAGCAGCAGCAAAAATGAGTACTGAGAGGACTTTGGGCAATTTCTTTTGGGTCTGTGTGGACCACATTCTGTCCCTTCTGCCACCAGTTGCTGTGCACAGTGTGCAGCCAAGATGGCGGTAGCTGCACTACAAGTCCCAGCCAGCAGCCAGGAGGAGACAAAAAAAAACGGTGCTTGTAGCCCTTAGAAGGGCTATTGGGTTCTTTGAGAATGATTCCTGTATAACCAACATCTAAATTAAAGCCCTAGCACTCTCCCTGACAGACAGCAGCTCTATCTCTAATCTCATGCAGGCGGCGTCTGACGCGAGCAGCGCGGGACCAGATTCTTATATTCCCAGGTCATCTGATCTGGCCAGCCAATCCCTGCTGTCGACTTGTAGGGGTCCCACGTGATGCTAGGAGGTACCAAAGACTCTCCTGCATGTTGATTGACTGAGAAAAGGCACCTAACATGCAGGAAGAGGAAGTTGCCATTTCCTCGAGGATCGCGATATGCTCGTCCAAGTATCGAGCATGTACGAATACCCTAATGCTCGAACAAGCACCAAGCTCGGAAGAGCATGTTCGCTCATCTCTACCTACTAGTCATAATTAGCAACCCAGAAAGAGCCCTCCCAAAAATCTACCAACATCGAATTTTAAAATGAACCGTAACAAATCTCTGATAATCTCCACAGGACTCTCATCAGTTCATAAAACACGCTTACAGCAAAACTCACCTTTTAATTGGTCGTCCCCTACTCTGACCTATTTGGGCATTAAAATAAGTAATGACCCCTCCAAACTCTTCGAATTAAACTATGTTCCGTTGCTAAACAACATCACACAAACTATTAAGAATCTTGACCTTCCATTTCTCTCTTGGTTTGGAAGGAAAGACGTCCTAACCTCCTCCCCAAGCTCACCTATATGCTACAAGTCCTCCTCATTCCTATCCCTTTCACATGTTATAATACCCTGAGATCTCTGTTTAGGTCATTCATATGGACAAAGAAGAAAGCTCGTCTTTCATATAAGCTTCTTTCTAGACCTAAATCTTTGGGTGGCATCGCACTTCCAGACCCTGAACTCTATGGGAGAGCAATTCTACTCTCCAGAGTTGTGGATTGGATAAGAGCTCCCAAACATAAATCATGGGTCAACATTGAATCTTCACTTATAGGCATCCCTGCCCGTTCACTGCTATTGAGTGGTAACTCTTCCCCTCTCTCCTCTAAAAACTATACCCCACTTATAAGAGCAACTCTTCTCACCTGGAAATGGTTCCAATCAACACAACTTGCTTTCCCACTCCCATCTCCCTTATTACAAATCTGTGATGTCTTTCTATCAGCTCCCAAATCTCTATCGGATGGACTCCCCACAAACCTGAGACACTCAACTATACCGATCAGAGAATTGTTCCAAGATTCCAATTTTCTTGACAAGGACGCTTTGATTACCCTTTTAGACATCAATAAACCACATTTAAACGCCCTCACCTTTCTATCGTCCTATGTCTCCAAACACATTGCCCTGCAAGAGCTATTGCGTCCATTGACATGGATAGAGAGTTTGAGCGACTCAAAACCTCCCTCTAAGCTAATTTCCCAGCTATATAATAAGTTACACCTTCCATATCCCAACACGACTCCTGCTTTTATTAGACTGTGGGAGAAAGACCTGAACCGCTCCTTCACTCATTCAGAAACTGACTCTATCTTCTTGTCTCCACATACTTTATCTAGATGTGTTAGGATACAGGAAAATGGGTACAAAGTCCTGACGAGATGGTATAAAACCCCAGACATCACCTCATTATATACTGCTTCCGTCTCCGACACATGCTGGAGATGCCTTCAAGACAGAGGCTCCTTCCTCCACATACTGTGGTCATGCCCTCTGATACAAAAATGGTGGACTGAAATCTTTAAATAAGCAAACAAAATATGTGGAACAAATTATCAGCCGTCTCCAGAGATAGCCCTCCTGAGTTTATACCCTTCTCAACCTAAAATACATTGTACTGACATTAAGCTCTTTAAACTACTGATCATAGCAGCCCGCTTCTTGATACCCAAACATTGGCTATCCACTGAAACACCATAAATTGAACATTGGCTTTTAAAGCTTGACCAGATTCACAGATTTGAGGAACTTTCTTCCTGAGAAATGAGAACACACCATAAGTTTGTTAACCTATGGGAGAAATGGAAATCATTTCGAAAACAAAAGCCACATTAATCTCACACCATACAATGGAGGGGAACATTCCTTGACCATATTTCCACTTTCCCTTTTACTCATAGCTGAACAGTGTATACAGATACATCTGCTAACACTTTCCGGAACCTAGTTCTGGGATGACTAGCTTGAATTTTCCTGTGCCCGGAGTGCTGCAGTCTAGAAGCTCCAACTCAGAAGCTAGTGTCTTTTGATACCAGTTTACCTATACTTTGTCTATTTTCTGGTTGTGTCCGGACTATAGAAAACGTACCATATACGACTGTCTTTAGTGTTAATGATTTTATTGATGCATACGTTTTAGAGGTCAGTTTCAAGACCTCTTGAATCTGTATTTTTTATTTTTGGAAAAAAAATGAAGAACATAGAGACTTTCTACATTTCTTCTGGTTCAAAGATAACTAACTTACCAAAGACATAGTAGAATACCGTATGAAGGTGCACGTTTTTAGCAGCCCATCCCCTGCTGTAGCGATCTATGGGCTTAAGAGATCCGCCCAGGGAAGCAAATAAGACTTTGATGAAGATGTCCGACAGTTCATTGAAAGAGACTTCTATGTACACGACGGTCTAAAGTCTCTTCCATCGTCAGAGGCTGCAAAAGCCTACTCAAAAGGACTCAGAGTGCTCTCGCTCGTTCTAACCTCAGGCTACATAAGATACCATCCAATAGCAAAAGCGTGATGGAGGCCTTTCCTACAAAAGACTATGCCAACGACCTGAAGGACTTGGACTTAGCTGCATACTCTCTTCCTGTACAACGTAGTCTAGGACTCAACTGGGATCTTAAGTCCGATAGCTTCACGTTTCAGGTCAACCTAGAGCAAAAACCCTTCACTCGACAAGGCGTCCTATCCACAATAAACAGGCTGTACAATCCCCTTGGAGATTCGCTGCAACTGTGATAATCCAAGGTAAGACCTTGCTGCATGAATTAACTGTTCAGCTGATTGGGACACCCCTCTTTCTTCAGAGAAAGAGGTTTTGTGGGTAACCTGGAGGGATTCTTTGAATTCATTGTCTGATCTCCACATAAATAGGCCATACATGTACATATCCTCTGAAGTCCTCTCCTGGAGGCTGTGCATATTTTGCGATGCCTCAGTCAGTCATAGCCGCAGTTGCTTATTTGAAAACTGTAGACATCTCAGGTCATGTCCATATAGGGTTTGTCATGGGAAAAGCCAAGCTTGCGCCATGTCCGGAACCCACCATACAAAGACTAGAGCTCTGTGCTGCTGTTCTTGCCATTGAGCTGGCAGAACTCATCATGTCAGAACTTGACCTGCGGTTTAAAGATGCAGAATTCTTCACCGATAGCAAAGTGGTGTTAGGATACATTAATAACGAAACTAGGAGATTTTATGTCTACGTGAGCAACCGAGTACTTAGAATTAGGAAGTCTTTGTAGCCTTCTCAGTGGGGTTATGTACCAACTAACCACAATCCTGCTGACCATGATACCAGAGCTGTACCAGCACCACGCCTTAAAGACACTACCTGGCTCGTAGGGCCTGCATTCCTGTATCAACCAGCACCCACCACTCTTCAAAAACACACGCATGAACTTTTCTAGCCTGAATCAGATGTGGAAATTCGACCTCAAGTTTCCACACTTAATACAACAGTCATTAAAAGGCACCTTGGTTCTAGCCGCTTCCACAAGTTCTCCACCTGGAGGTCAGCCTACAGATACCTTTCCGAACTAGGCTGCATGTGGACCTTCAACCCACCTCACTCATCTCACGTAGGAGGTGTTTTGGAGCGAATGATCATCATTGCTCGGAGAATACTCAACTCCATCTTTCTGCAATTAGGGCTTTTTGAAGCTCACTCACGTGACACTCACTACCGTTATGGCTGAGGTAGTAGCCATTATAAACGCTAGACCACTGGTTCCCATATCCAACGATCCTGAAGACCCATCTTTGCTTACTCCTGCAGCTCTCCTCACCCAAAAATTGAATGCAACCTTGACTATGTTTGCATTAAATGTTTTTACCCAAGGAGTTTACTGCTAAGGACTTCAAGTCAAATGTTAGCAGATCTTTTCTGGACCAAGTAGAGAAAACCGTACCTTTCCACGTTACAGGCAAGAAACAAATGGCAAACAAGTAGGCCCAACATAGAGCCTGGAAACATTGTTCTAGTAAAAGACAACCAGTCCAAGCGGAATAAGTGGCCTTTAGGATTGGTGACTAAAGTCTTCACAAGTCAAGATGCAAAAGTCAGGAAGGCAGAGATCAAGATCCCCAAGCAAAATGGAAAACTGTTTCTTAGACCAGTTTCTGAACTCGTTCTATTACTCTCCAGTTGAAATGTTTATATGGTATCCCCTGGAAACCAGAAGGGGATGTGTTATGCCTTCTCAGGAATATATCTAATTAGTTTAGCCAACAGCTCCTCCTGTTGACATGTTCTTGTATTGCAGCCTCATTTATTCTGCCTCATGTTTCTATGCAGACTAATCTTTTCCTTTTTAGGCTTCCGTAGTTTCCCATCATGCCTTGTTCTGCCTGGCCCCATTCCTCTTCAGCAGCCATCTTTCCACACGCAAGGCTGTCTCACTATGTCTATCCTTTAGACAGTTAGTTTTTCTGTTGTTTTTCCTCATCATAGTTGGTGAGTGATTATAATTACCTGTATTGTCACTAATAGCTTTCTAGTTCTGATATCTTTAGAGC
This sequence comes from Rhinella marina, assembly GCA_900303285.1. NCBI lineage: Eukaryota > Metazoa > Chordata > Amphibia > Anura > Bufonidae > Rhinella > Rhinella marina. The sequence continues at coordinate 8,648 of ONZH01010919.1, read as the reverse complement.
TATCTCTTCTGTCTTGCAGCTGTCTCTTCCATTCACTATGCTATATAATCCATGTATCTGTATAATATGATGTACTGAGATATGCTGTATACTTTGTACTGAATACTGTTATTTTCTTGTAGTTTTACATTAATCCTATTAATAAAAGTTGAGCTCAATGAATTGATAGGAAAGAGTTTAGCTGTCTGAGAACTAGTTCACACAGACGGATTGAGGGTGTCAGAACACCTCTCTGTGGCCTCCTGATGCTACAGCTGCTGTCACTGCCACCTCCACACTGTTGTCATGCCACTCTGTTGTCTCCTGATGCTACTGCCACCACCACACTGTTGTTGTGCCGTTCTGTGGTCTCCTAATGCTACAGCTGATGCCACTGCCTCCTATATACTGTTGTTGTGCCGCTCTGTGGTCTCCTGATGCTACAGCTTGTGTAAGCGTGAAATAGAAGAGGTTCTATAGAAATCTATGTGTAGAAATCTATATCTGTGGAAAGTGAATTAGTGTAAAAGGAGTGCGCTCTTTGGTGCTATAGTAGGATCTTGAGCCTCTTCACGGTTCTTTATAGCTGGCACTAACATTGTACGTAAAGTATGGACAGGCCTCAAAGGTAGGCGAGTTCATACACAGGAACCTAAACCAAACTGACCCTATAGGACCCTGGAACTAATGACAGGAATGAGTCTACCTGTTCTTCCAACAGGAAGGACAAACAGGAGTCTCCCTCAGGCCAAACAACTGCTTCAACTTAGTGGTTCAGTGGTTTCTCAAAACCTACCCCAATTTGCCTGAGTTGATGGTTAAGGTGCGCTGCCTGTGTGCCCATTTCCGAAAGTCACCTACAGCTTCCGCTGGTCTGGCAATGCTGCAGCAGCGCTTACACTTGCCAGCCCACGACTGCTGTGCGACCTGAGCGCGCAATGGAACTCCACCTTCCACATGTTGGGCAGGCTTTGTGAGCCACAGAGACCAGTAGTGGAATACCAGCTGCAACACGGTCGGCACCTTTCCAGTTGCTCACAGTAAAGGTGGGCGGATTTGCATGTGGAAAAGGTTCTGATAAGCAGCCTAGTGTCACAAGGAGGGCAAAGTTTTTGAAAATGGTAAAGGAGTACTTAGCTGACCGTGTCAACGTCCTCAGCCATCCCTCTGTGCCTTATAATTATTAGGTGTCTAGGCTGGACACATGGCACAAACTCTATGCCTTGGAGGTGCTGGCCTGCCCTGCCGCCAGCATTTTGTCGGAGTGGTTATTTAGTGCCACTGGGGGCATAATAACTGCTAAGCGCACCCGCCAGTCAATTGAAAATGCTGACAGGTTGACGCTAATCAAAATGAACAAGGCCTGGATTGCCCCTGACTTCGCTACCCCACCAGAGGAAAGCGGCTGAACATAAAGGAACTTTAAATGTGGCTTTTAAGGTGTATTGAATACACTGTATTTCTATGAACCCCCTCCTCTTCTCGTCCTCTTCCTCCTCTTCCTCCATCATATCAAACTGCTTATTAGGCTGCCCTCGCCTTTATTTATTTAAGAGGTTCACCAGCAAGCCCTCACCCCTAATTTTTTAACCTAAAAAATTAACCTCATGCTGGTCATCCTCCTGACATGTTGACCTAACAAGAACCTGTCTTGCGCCGCCCTGCAAACTGGGACATGAAGCTAGAAGTTTTGGATGACTTTGTTTCTTGTGCTCTTCCAGCAGACACTGTTTCAGCGTGCCCAGAGCCATTGCCTCTGCGTGCACCATCAGCAGCATGCCCACTTCCCTGTCCCTTACTGCTCACCTTGCGCATATTAAATGGTATATATGTAAGTTTGTCAAAAGTACAGTTGCGCAGATTTTTTTTAGTGTATGAGCAGAAAAATTTCACCGAATGTCAGAAATATTTAGAATGAGCAAATATTATGCAGCAAACGCAGCGCAGGAAATGTCACATACCTGTGCTGTATGTGCAGTATAACCTTTTTGAATCCTAAATACCTGACATCCAGTGTATTTTTTTCTGCCGTTATTCATATAATGTATAATGTTTGCACAAGGAGGCACAGATAGTGTCGGGATAAGATTTGGCTAGGCAGGGCTAGTTGTTCTGTTGACTCAAAAGTCCTTTTAAGGACTATTGTTATATCTGGCTGCAATATTTTTATTCTTGATGGTCAAAATTTGCGCAAGTTTGCCTAATCTTAACATCAGCTGCGCAGCCTGTGCAGTACAATGTTTATTTCTCCTATATACCTGACATTTATTGCGTTTTTTTCTGCTGGTAATCATGGCGACATTACATGTGCAATAGAATGTTTCTTTTTTCTATTTACCTGAAATTTATTGCATTTTTATTGCCGCTAATTACAGCGACATTAGTAATGTCGCCTTTAATAGCAGCAGGAAAAAATACACTGGATTTCAGGTATTTGGGATACACAAATGTCAGACAGCAGACGCTGCAAAGGAGGTGTTAAAGGGGTTGTCCAAGTTATGGAAAAAAATATAGCACTGTAAATCTGATGGGTAGCAATATATAACTAAGTTCAGCAAGTTTTAGGCAAAAAAAATCTATATTTCCTCATTTCCCTGGTTCTCTTCTGGCCTTTGTTTACATGCAGTAATAACAATCTCTGCCCCTCCCCCTTCTCTGCAAAGGCAGTGAATATAAGTGCTGTGAGTACATGTCTGCCTGCTGGGATACTCAGCAGCATGTTGTATATGTAGGACTACAAGTCCCAGCTGTACAATGACACTGCTGATACACACAGGAAATTCTCCCTACTTGTTCTTGTACAATTCCTCTATAGCTCCTTGCTCAGCATTTGTCTCCTCTCACTGCTGCAGCTACTATTTGTTATAAAGCCTTGAGCCCTCAGTGTGTTCTGGCTGAAGGGGTTAATGTTTTATCTGAAGGAACCCAGGGAGAGAGCAGATAGCAGGAGCCCAGCAAAGAAAGGGGGCGTGGCCAGTGAAGTCTTGTGTACAGACTGTTATCTGAACTCTGAGGCTTGTACACAAAACATCACAGACCAGGAAGATAAGGTGACATCACAGGTCATGTGACCCTCAGTCAACTCTGAGAAACCAGCAGCTTTAAAAACACAAAGTATATGGGAAAGTTGTTATACCTGACAAGTTAAAAACATATAAAGAACAAAAAAATAACTCGGACAACCCCTTTAAGGTCAGGCAACCTTGCACAATTTTTAACCCACCACAAAAATAATATATTGCAGCCAGATATAATATCTAGAGATGAGCGAACATGCTCGTCCGAGCTTGGTGCTCGTTCGAGCATTAGGGTATTCGTACATGCTCGATACTTGGACGAGCATATCGCCATCCTCGAGGAAAAGGCATCTTCCTCTTCCTGCATGTTAGGCGACTTTCAGCCAGTCAACATGCAGGAGAGTCTTTGGTACCTCCTAGCATCATGTGGGGCCCCTACAAGTCGATAGCAGGGATTGGCTGGCCAGATCAGATGACCTGGGAATATAAGAATCTGGTCCCGCGCTGCTCGCGTCAGACGCTGCCAGCATGAGATTAGGGATAGAGCTGGTGTCTGTCAGGGAGAGTGCTAGGGCCTCAATTTAGATGTTGGTTAGGCAGGAATCATTCTCAAAGAACCCAACAGCCCTTCTAAGGGTTACAAGCACCTTTTTTTTTTTGGTCTCCTCCTGGCTGCTGGATGGTACTTGTAGTGCAGCTACCGCCATCTTGGCTGCACACTGTGCACAGTGACTGGTGGCAGAAGGGACAGCACGTGGTCCACACAAACCCCAAAGAAATTGCCCAAAGTCCTCTCAGTACTTATTTTTGCTGCTGCTACTGTACTTTGGCTTGCTAGGATCTGTAGTGCAGTCTAGGGAATACGTTTTTTTCTCTCAATTCTATACACTACAGTCCAGTGAACAATTATGTAGTGTGCTGTACAGTAGCGTCAGTCTAGGGAATACGTTTTTTTCTCTCAGTTATATATACTACAGTGCAGTGAAAAATTGAGTGGTTTGTGATACAATAGCCGCCATTTAAAGACTATGTTTTTTCTCTCATTTATATATACACTACAGTGCAGTGAAAAATTCTGTCGTGTGCTGTACAGTAGCGTCAGTCTAGAAAATATGTTTTCCCTCTCAGTCATATATATTACAGTGCAGTGAAAAATTGTGTTGTGTGCTGCACACTAGCTGGAGTGTAGAAAATATAAGTTTTTTCTCTTAGTTATATATCTTACAGTGCAGTGTAAAATTGAGTGGTTTGCGGTGCAATAGCCACCGTCTAAAGACTACGTTTTTCCTCTCAGTCATATATACTACAGTGCAGTGCAAAATTCTGTTGTGTGCTGCACACTAGCCGGAGTGTAGAAAATATATGTTTTTCCTCTCAGGCATATATACTACAGTGCAGTGCAAAATTGTGTCATGTGCTGCACACTAGCTGGAGTGTAGAAAATATATGTTTTTCCTCTCAGTCATATATACTACAGTGCAGTGCAAAATTCTGTTGTGTGCTGCACACTAGCCGGAGTGTAGAAAATATACGTTTTTCCTCTCAGGCATATATACTACAGTGCAGTGCAAAATTGTGTCATGTGCTGCACACTAGCCGGAGTGTAGAAAATGTATGTTTTTCCTCTCAGTTATATATTATACAGTGCAGTGCAAAATTCTGTCGTATGCTGCACACTAGCCGGAGTGTAGAAAATATAAGTTTTTCCTCTCAGTCATATATCCTACAGTGCAGTGTAAAATTCTGTTGTGCGCTGCACACTAGCCGGAGTGTAGAAAATATATGTTTTTTCTCTCAGTTTTATATCCTACAGTGCAGTGAAAAATTGATTTTTTTGCGGTGCAATAGCCGCCGTCTAAAGACCTCAGATATTAATTCGACAGTTTAGTTAATATACAAAATGTTGAACCCAAGGGCTAAGGGTCGAGGGCGTGGGCGTTCAATTAGTGTAGGGGGCAGAGGCCGTGGTCCTGGGCAGGGTGACACAGTACATGCTGATGAGAGAGGTGGTGGAAGATGCAGGGGGGGGGGTTGGGCGGGATAGGAGCAGCACCAGCTCTATCAGCATCAACTTAAGTCTTGAATTTCTGATGAGCAGTTTTCTTCAGCTGCCTACTGAAGAAACCATCCAGAACCAGCAGGTGGTGGCATACTTGTACTGCACCCTGCCACCCCAGATCTGAGATCCCCTGGACTATTGTGCAGTAAAACTTGAATTGTGGACGCAAGTGGATGAGTTTGCCCTGGGCAAGCTTTCCTGCCCAGACAGTAGTTTGGTGCTGCAGGTGCCATAGTTATCCCAAAGAAAACTCACCTTTAAAAACAACATATTGAGAGACTAACCTTTATAAAAATTAATCATTTCTGGATCAACCAGGATTTCCAGACACCAGTGCCTGGATGACTGACCTCTGGCACTCCAGCTGTGGTAAAACTACAACTGAAAATTACAACACTAAATGTAAACTTGCTTGGCTGTTCTCAGAATTCCATAGAAGTGAGTGGAGAATGTAGGGAGTTGTAGTTTCACCACAGCTGGAGTGCCAGAGGTTAGCCATCACTCGACTAGATCATTCTGGCAGTAATGCTCTGACTGTTATGTGCTGCCACACCGGTACTGTACATTGTGACAATTGGCCCTTTACTTCTAGTCAAGTGCTGCGGTCGCTATTCAGATGTGTCCACCTGCCTGATGCCACATGCCTACTGCCTTAACTGCCATCTTCTTCCACTGTGATCTGCCACCATCTTGTGCTGTTACTGCTGTTGTCCCCCCCCCCAGACACACACACACACTCTGTTTTGGGGGTCCCTATTGTGTCTCATCATGCTGTTTCTGCCCTCCCCATTCAGTTCTGGGGCCACTATTGTGACTCTTTATGCACACCAGTGCAACACTAGTCTGTTACACCAAAAGCAGGAGTGGTTCAAAAACACAGAAGACAGGCACATATTTTCATCGCATATTACCTCTGTTTGGACCCACTCCTATTTTTGGCTTATCAATACTGATCAAATACTGATGAAATACTGAAAAAAACTGACCAACTACTTCCAATGTGAGGGCTTCAGGCATGCAGGGCTTCTTTTTTATCTGAATAAAACCAATTTCAGATGCACATTGGCAAAACTCATGCAAGTTAAGCATGATACAAGTATCACATGTTCAGTATTTTACATCAGGCTTTAATCATGATTTGGAAGCCAAAAGCAGGTGTGGGTCCAAAGAACAGAACACGGGTAAATATTTCCATAACATTTTATATCTGTTTTGGACTCACTCTTCTTTTTGCCTTTACCAATACTGACCAAATACTGACAGTTTGAAGGTAGATGCTCAAAATACAGGATCCTTTTTTGGGCTGTTGGGCTGTAAAAGATAGAGTGATGTGAACATAGCCTTAGATCCTCCCCACTGTTATGGGACCACTACTTGAATCTTGGGCCACTGCACAGTTAAGTCCGCAACAATAAATTAGACCTGACATTAACACTGACCTGTATGGCTGAGTTTACATTTCAGTTATTTGGTCAGTTATAGCCATTACTTATTATGCACCAAATTCAGGAGCCAAGCCTACTGTCAGATTAGGTATCATGAATAGATCTGCACCTATTCTGTGGTTTTGACTCGCACCTACTTTGGGCTGACAGTAACTGCCAAATAAGTGAAGTGTGAACTAAGCCTAAGGCCTCTTTCACACGAACGTTGTGTTTTGCGGTCCGCAAATTGCGGAGCCGCAAAAACAACGGATGGCATCCGTATGCATTCCGTATTTTGCGGAACGGAACAGCTGGCCCCTAATAGAACAGTACTATTCTTGTCCTTAATACGGACAAGAATAGGACATGCTTTATTTTTTTTTGCGGGCTACGGAACGGAGCAACGGATGCAGACAGCACACGGTGTGCTGTCCGCATTTTTTGCGGGCCCATAGAAATTAATGGGTCCGCATTTTTTATGTGAAAAATGCGGATCGGAGCCCGCAAAAACAACGTTCGTGTGAAAGAGGCCTAATAGTGACGCACAGTCTTTCTACAGCTACAGAAGGGATTCAAATGCATGTGTTTGCACTGCCACTACATTAAAATAGCCTTTTTTTTTCCTCCACTACTTTGTGTGCTGCCTTCTTTTACTTATTTTATTCCACTAAAGAGTAACTGGGGCTCAGTACTGCAGGGTACACAACATTTTAATTATTGTATTTATTTATTGCTTTACTGAAGGCTGCATTATGCTCTTCTATTGGTTTAGCTAGGGGTCTGCTAGGAGTGTTGGTGGCCTTCGCTATGATGCAAATGTCCATACATTTGACCTGCCTTTCATACTGACACAGAATAACTGTTTCGCTACCAGAAAGAACTAGGTATTAGTGCTGAGCGAACATGTTCGGCCAAATACACTATTCGGCCGAACATGGCGGTGCTCGGGTCCACGTGGTATTCGGCCGAATACCGCGTGTGCTCGAGCGCCATGCTCAGGTCCCCTCCCAGCACGCTAAATAGCCAATTAGTGTGCAGGAAGGTGCTGGCATTCACTGTAATGCCAGTAGCCATGTTAGCTACTGGAATTACACTGATTGGCTTGCCGGGAACGCGTTATCGGGTGCTGTAAACCACCCGGCATGTGACATGTGACCCGGCCAGTGTTAGACAGGGAGAGCTGCAGCAAGGAGGGACAGAGAGTGTAGGGAGAAAAGCACGCTAGGCAGGGATAGAAAACAATCAGAAAAGACCCAAAAGCCCTTTTAAGGGCTATTATAGCTGTCACAAACCTTTATTTACTGATATTTGAGGACTTTAACCCCTTAAGGACCCAGCCATTTTTCACCTTAAGGACCAGGCCATTTTTAGCAAATCTGACATGTCTCACTTTATGTGGTGATAACTTTAGAACGCTTTTACTTATCCAGGCCATTATAAGATTATTTTCTCGTCACATATTGTACTTCATGACAGTGGTAAATTTGAGTCAAAATATTTCATTCTTATTTATAAAAAAATACCAAATTTACCAAAAATTTAGAAAAATTTGCAAATTTCCAAATATCAATTTCTCTACTTTTAAAATACATAGTAATACCTCCAAAAATAGTTATGAGTTTACATTCCCCATGTGTCTACTTCAGGTTTGAAAAATTTGAAAATTACATTTTATTTTTTTGGGACGTTAGAAGGCTTAGAAATTTAGAAGCAAATCTTCTAAAAAATTTCCAAAACCCACTTTTTAAGGACCAGTTCAGGTTTGAAGTCACTTTCTGAGGCTTCCATCATAGAAACCACCCAAAAATGACCCCATTTTAGAAACTACACCCCTCAAGGTATTCAAAACTGATTTTACAAAATGTTATTAACCCTTTAGGTGTTCCACAAGAATTAAAGGAAAATGTAGCCAAAATTTCCGAATTTCACTTTTTTGGCAGATTTTCCGTATGAATCACTTTATTCTGAGAATAAAGCAAGGGTTAACTGCCAAACAAAACTCAGTAATTATTACCCTGATTCTGTAGTTTACAGAAATGCCCCATTTGTCATTGTAAACTGCTGTACAGGCACACGGCAGGGCGCAGAAGGAAAGGAACGCCAGGGCAGATTTCACTGGAAAAAGTTTAAGTTGCCATGTCACATTTGATGCACGCCTAGAGTAGGAAA